>JAHPZR010010045.1:30000-53207 GCA_019787425.1 Platygyra sinensis
AAAGCATACAGGAAATCCTTTCATATGACAAATTAGTGTCGAGTAATAATTGTCAACTGCTACCTCCCGGACGGGTCAAATTTGTTACTCTCAAAATTTTGTCCCCTTCTGTTTAACCCAATCAGAGGCCAAGGCAAACAATCTGCTGATCTGCAAAAATAACGTAGATATGTCGTGTAGTGCAACATAACGTAGATTCTATAATTAGCCCGTTTGCACTCAGAATAAGTAAAAATAGCCGTTGTCTTGCCACATTGAAAGGATGCAAAATGAGAGGGAGTGAAAGATACGATCGCCTGCTTTGTGCATATATCATTTAGATATTGTGTTAACAAGTTCCGCATTGCTGTGGTGACTTGACATCTAGAGCAAAACAAGGGATCACGTATTTGAATTAAAAGAGAATCTGGACTGGGGTGACTGGCCTAGACTCTGTTATCCAGGTTCGTAACTCGCAAAAGTCAAATCGAGGCACTTGCTTTAGTAAATCTTATTTTGCTGTCGTTGTTATTTTCTACACCCTAAGAAGAGAATTAACAATGGACATTGCCTCATTCATTTTCAGTTTCCGGTTACGGCCCTGTTAACGGTTAAATTTTCGGTGTTTTCGGAACTAAGTATTTTTATCAAATTTCCGCCCAATCTCAGGCACAGGAAAGGTAAATAAGTTAAGAGCTTGTACTTCTCGAATACCACCTCTTGAACAAATTTTAACGTGGTACCAGCTGATGTATCGTGTCACATTTACTATCTGAGCCAAAAGAGTAGTTTTACCGTGTCTTGTAAAACAAGAGGGGTTTGGGAGAATTCGAGACAGTTATGACTGTGTCTCGGGTTTCCAAAACTTTCGAGAAGTCTCCCAACCCCCCGAGTGTTTAGATGAGGCTATGTAAACACGGAAAAAGTACTTTATTGCTTTAAAAAACATTTCTTACAAATACATCTCTTGACGAGAGTAAACCGTGCTTGCATACTCTCGTCTAAACACACCTATCAACCGATGGGAGTGCGCGTAGTATCTCAGTTATTTTATATAAGTTTTTCGGCGAATTTCAAATACTGAAGTGCTTTATTGCCTTGCAATAAAAGGAAAATAATCACCAAAAGTGGCGAAAGCAAAGTAAACAAAAAAAATAAATAAATAATTTTAGCAGAGCACAAGATTCAAACGTAACCAGAATGGCAATTTTGATTTCTTGGTATGATTGCTACTGAGTCAAATCTGACACAACTGATAACCTCGTCCGTCCGCGCCTTCCACAATAATACTTACTCTATTTTATTCTGTAAAATGTATTCGTGCTATTTATTTGTCTGCTTGGAGAAGACATAATGGCTGCAGGAGGTGAGTCCGTCCTGTCGGTTCCGGGAAATGGACTATAATTTTCGCCGGCAATAACAGCTGGGACACAATCCGGCCCTGTAAGGACTGCCCATAACTATTGAGAAACGAGCAACATTTCGGCTCACTTTCACAAAGTTTAGAGCTTGTTGTCTTAAGGAATGCACCGAGACTTTTTAAGTGACGGTTTTTTTTCTTTTAAAAAGCTTGATATCATGCGCGCAAATTTCATAAGGTATAGGGCGGTGTACACTCCTAAGACTGAGAGCTAAAGGACAGTGCTTTTTTTTTATTCAGGATGCTATTTAACGAGTAAATACAATTTAGAGCTGCCTGTTTTAAACCCTAGTTACGGCACTGGTTGCAAAACAAACTCCGTGGTCGATTTGGCATCATTTCCCGGAAGATGGCAAAACAAGTTTACATTACGATTGTTGCTGACGATTTCCTAAAGGTCAGTCGACAAAACACCAACAGATTCAGTTTCCAAAACAAACCTCCTGCAGACCGTCGTCTTTGTGTAAAACTCAAAGACTATGAAGCCGTTTACGACTGATTAAAAGACAAGTTCAGTATTAGTCATCTAACCTTTGGCAGCATTTCATTGGATAGCCGCTGCAGGAGAGTCTCCGATGACAGTTTAAATCAATGTGGCTCTGCAAAACAACTTCAATAGGCTTTGCAAAAACACTGAAACTCTGAGTTTCACCGTGGCCAAGTTTTCAACTGATTTAAAGATTCACAAGACAGTGGAAGAGTATTTTAAACGTCGACAGTATTCTCAGAAACCGTCAGTGCCGTGTTGCGGGTAGCACTGTCTGTGGAATTTTAACATGGAGAGCGCGAAGAGGTACATTCACAAGGAAGGCACTGCATGATGTAAAACAATGAACTTGTGCTACAGTTATGTTTTATTTGCTTTTCGAAACTTAATTTACATATTGTAAACCTCAAAGTTGAAATAGTACAGGTAATAACTATAAGTTCAGTAGGAGTTTATCTTTGTCGTGAGTTAGAGGGTGACTCCGGCGGTTCGGGACTGAGAACGTCCGATAACCAGCTGTATCGGTGAAAGGGCTCCATGCCGCATTTTACATCGGTCGACTGAACTGATCTAATTAGTTTTGATTGCTAAATGAGCTGCGTATATTCGACAGGCTTGTATTAACTGTCGCAAGTTTTAAAGAACAGTTCATTTTCCCTTCGGCAAAGCTCTTAAATAAATCCGTCAGATTCTGTTACATAATAGAAATGAGGAGAATTTTTTACCATTCATCTCTTTCGCTGTATGTTTTAAACACCCTCTTTGACCCAGTAAACCGTTATCCAGCTTACCGCACATTCAGATTAAATAACTATTTTCACAAAGCCGCGTTAATAATTGTAAAACAGCCTGAAACCTTGGACCTCCTCATGTGTTCAGAACTCGCTTGCTTAGATCGTTGATGGGTTCTCGTGAGATGACTGCAACTAGAATTTGGCGTGCTGTTTACCTCGCCAGCGTAAAAGTCCAGGGTCAATAAATAGGTAACAATTTACTTGCAAAAAAAAAACTGTCAACAGTGAGCAAATATTCGCGTATTCGTTTACTTTCTAATTCCTTATAGCTGCTTCGTCAAGAACTCGACATGATTATACTTAGCCGAGAAGCAGTCAGCAGAGGCATTCATAACAAAAAGCTGAAATCAATTTTTAATCACACCGAGTAACATTTTCGGTGAATGTAATTGGGATGATTCTCATTAACTTATAATTTCAGCGAGACAATATCTCCTAATGTTGCTCTGAAATGCAATATTCGTGAACTTAACCCTCATGGAATAAAGAAAAGATGCCCAACCTCAGATATCAAAGATTATTTATTTCTTTCAAAATCTGCCACCTCAGGTCTGTGTTGATCAGTGGAAATAAGTTTACACTCACATAATTTCAGTATGCAATGGCTGTAGTAAAGTATTATCTCTCGAGTTTTGGCCGTAAGATGCCGTTTTGGATATCATTCAGTTTGATGTTTGCAATATTTTAGTTTAGAAACGTTTACGGACTTGGCATTAAGGATCCTATCAGAATTCAATCTTCGATCGTTACTTCAAATCGTCACTCACTGCGTCGAAGCGTGTTGAGCCTCCAGTCAGGTTAATCATTCTATCAGAATCGATACCAGGGCTTGCAAACGTGTACAAACTTGTCAGGTCTCCATTCATCTCGGTTTATTTCATTTGCAACTTCCATGGAGTTTTTATTATCAGAAATTTTTCATCTTGTATGTCTTATCACCAAACAATGCATGCATAAATAACCGATATGTGCAAGACACATTTTCGGTTTCGTATCAATTTTTTTCTTAATTGTTACTATTTCTCGTTTGAAAACTGATTTGCTTGTACGAGACGTAGCTCTCCGAAACAACCCAAACTACTTTTTTCTTCTTGCTTAGGATCGGTGGCGTCCTTGCTAGAGGGAACTATACTTAAGACCGACTGAGGTCGGTTTTTTTTCATCCCTAATTTATAGAAAGTCATGTTGAAGATTGGCACTGGAACTGCAAGATCTCTAAAACATTTAAGAGACGACCTTTAAACCCCTTCAGTGACAATTTACCCGACACACATAAGCACTTGTTGCTCTCGAGTCGTTTACAGAATGTCTTATTCGTTCAGTTTGTAAACGTAAATCAGAGCCAAAGAACTTGATCAGTGACACAAACAACTGATCAGTGAGTGCTCAATAAGGAAAATGTCAGTCACTGAAACTTTTCATTCTTTCTTGTTCGTGTTGTTCTGTTTAAAGTCTCTGGAACTCTTTGTATGATGATATTCTGCTTGAGATGCTTGCGCTTTACAATTAAAAATCAAGAAGGATACAATTCTGTGCAGCCCCTAACATGCCTTAGTTTCCTGTAATATAAAGGAACTATAGAAGTATCTCCACCCTCCCTATCCCTGCCTGGGTTGTTAGTCCATCATAGGTAAACTTCCAGAATTTCGCTCGATTTTCTTGAAACAATTTGAGAATAAATGAGTACAAGGAAATCAAAGACTGTCTCCTAGAGCTCAGAGACTGACCGCATACTGAGGTTTCCGAGCTTCTCAGGCAAACAACTAGAAAGAATACTTGATCAAAATCGAATGCCATTTGACTGAAAATGTCATATCTACGTTATAAGCAAGAAACAAGATGTTACACTCGAAATTTCTAAGTACAGACTGCGAGCGATGATGTTTGGAGAGCTTTGAATTGAAGGGAACGGCAAAAGCTGAAAGCGTTGCAAAGAATGTGCGCGTGCGCGTATGTCACTCAACCGATCTAGCAATTTGATTGGTCAATTACATATCGAGAAAATCATCTTATCTGTTGTTTTCATTTGCTGTGTAAACCAGATGCCTTTGTTTTGTGTTGTTGTTGTACGATCCGGACCACAGTACCAACCAGTAAAAAGATATTTCCTGTTTTTCTCCAGTTGAACGTAAAAAAAAGTCACCTGGAGACAGATTTCCCCGTAATGAAGTTTACCCAATTGATTTAAGCATAGTTTACAATACAGTATTTGTCATCTAATCTTTGCAACTATTCAACGTGTGGAATTCTGACGGATTTTCACAATGGCACATCATTGGATAGCCACTGCAGGAGAGCCTCTTCTAAGATGAGAGTAGACATTTTTTGTGGCTCCGAGCAACTTTAGCATTTGTTCAAAAGATAGGTTCAGTATTAGTCATGTAACTTTGGTAGAATCCTGGCAGCATTTGAAAATGGCATATGATTGGATAGACGCTTCAGCAGAGTCTCTTCTAAGGGAAGACATTAGACATAAACTTTGTGGCTCAGTCTGCAGCTCAACTACTTTAGCTGGCTTTGAGGAAAACAACTTCGGAAGTTTACTTCCCCGTTGCGAAGTTTGTGACTAATTTCGCAACGATTTACAAGACCGTGTTTTAAACAGTATTTTAAATATCGGCAGTATTCTCAACGCTGCCAGTAGCATTCACAGTTATATTATAACCTGGAGACAAGGAGATACGCAATCTCGTTCCCAGGGTCTTTTCCCTGGCTTGGGGGCGGGGCCAGGGAAAAGACCCTGGGAACGAGGTTGGGAGATACGAGCATTTGAATATGACATATGACCAGGGGAGCAGGGATGTTACAGTGGTGAGAGCGCTCGCCTCCCACCAATGTGGCCCGGGTTGGATTCCCTGGGACTGTTTTAAGAAACAATGAACTTCTGCAACAATTGTCGGATTATGTTTTATGCGTTTTTGCTTTTAAAGTTGTGCTATCACTGTATATATCCTGAAGTAGGACAGGTGATAACTTTAAGTTTAGCAGGAATTCATCTATGTCAAATTGGAAGGTGACTAGGTTTCACGTCCGATGACTGCTTGTACGAAAGGAATCTATGACCCGAATCTAATAACTGAATTAACTGCACGACAAACTGCACGTGAAAGCGACACTTAAACCATTCAACTCGACAGCTTTGTATTAAGGTTATGAAGGTTTCTAAGAACAGTAATAAAGATATCTTTATAATTTATCTCGTTTGTTGCATGTTTTAACACTCTCTTTGGCTCGATAAACTTAGTTAGCTCGCCACAGGGACCTTGAACCTCATCGCGTGGTGTTCAGACCTCGATTGCTTACAACGTTGATGGGTTGTCGTGAGATGAACTGCAGTTTGGTGTAGTGTCTACCTCGCCCGTAAAAGACAAGCATCAACAGAGATCTAACGATTTACTTGTAAACTTTCGGCGGTGAACAGATCTTGGTGTTTGTGTATTCATTTACTCTCTAATTCCTTAGTTAATTCGTCAAGAACTCACTTCAGTTTCTTTCTGCAGAGGCTTCGATGACAATAAGTTAAAATCAACTTTTATTTAAGACCGAGTAGGATCTTGGTGAATCGAACTGGAATGCCTCACGTCTTATAACTTTAGCACGACAATATAATGTTCTGAAACTGCAATTTTTTTTAGAAAAACCATCACGGAATAAAGAAAAGACGCATCTAGAGCCTGCTCAGATTGTGTTGATGGGAATATTCCAAAAACTACAGTTTGTACCAAACGCCGCAGTTAAGTGTCTCGGTCTCTGAAGTCAGTGGTTTTCGTTACATGACTCTAGATATAATTTAGCTTGAAGTTCGCAATGTTCAGGGACGTTTTATGATAGTGGTAGGCATCTTTTTAAAACAAAACCTTCTTTGCTTAGTTTGTTTCAAATCGGGACTTGGCGGTGAAGATTGGTGAGCTTCTAGCTTCTAGCTTAATTCAGCGAAGCTTAGAGAACCTTTGGTCATAGTTTACAGATGTAAAGGAATCGGACTCTCATTTCGTTTCAACCCATCCTGTAACTGCCATAGCTTTTTAATCCGTCAGAGATTTTTCACATTGCATCTGGTACATTTTTTTCAGTCTCGCATTAGTTTTTGTTAACCTTTTTAAGACCGTTTCTTTTCTCATAACTGGTTTAAATTCTTACATGGGCAGACGCGCCCTGAAATAACCTATAAAGTTATTTCCCTGCGCTTTTCGCACCTTATTTGAAGACGCAGATTAAAGACTGGAACCAAAACTAAGCTCTTGAGCTTACTAATGAAAGAGTAACTCAGTTTTAAACTCATCACTGACAATTTACTGCAAAACATCCAGTCCGTTCATTTGGTCAGCGTGAGTTAGAGCCAAAGAAATCATTCACGAAACAAACTGACCGGTAAGTACTCAGTAAAGAACAATGCCATTCACTGAAATTGATTTGTGATTCTTTCTTGTTCTGTTGAAAGTCTGTTAGGCTCTTTGATGCATGTTTCATTTTTTTACTGATATAGCTTGTGTTGAGCTTTCCCTTGAGAACTTAAAACCAAGGAGACTATACTTGAACTCAAACCCAACAAGGTCCAAGGAAATGTCCATTATAGGTCTAAGGGCTCCCAAGGCATAGCAACTAGTTAGAACAATCGATCAATTCAGCTTTAAGATAACGTCTGCATCCACTTGTAATTTTAGAAAAGATGACTTTGTACATATTAGTTAATTGTAAACGACCCCACAAGCTCATGTAGCGTTAATACTTATCGTTTCAAAATAAAGGCCATCATCACAGTACATAACATAACATAACATAACATAACATAACATAACATAACATAGGTAATGGTAAAGTCTGCATACGAGCCAAGTGGCCCATCAGGCCGGAGCTTATCCCGGTTTCCTTAGCATGAAGCGACTGAGAGTATTTCTACTCCCCCCTGGATGGGATGCTAGTCCATCGCAGGGTTACCCCCCTGCATTAAATTCGCCGGTACCCATTTATACACCTGGGTGGAGAGGGACACTGTGAGAGTAAAGTGTCTTGCCCAAGAGCACAACACAATGTCCCCGGCCAGGGCTCGAACCCGGACCGCTCGATCCGGAGACGAGCGCACTAACCATGAGGCCACCGCACCACTAACATAACATAACATAACCTTTATTAACGTGTCGATATGTATGTATGGTCATGACTACGTTACAAGTATAAAATGAAATGTTTTGTTGTGAAACATCGATGTTAAGAGTATGCAATAATGTTTAAAGGGGAGGCGAAATCTGAAAGCGCTCCAAAGATCGAAAACACGGCACGGGCACTCGCGGCGATTGTCACTCAACCGATACAGCAATGTGATTGGTCAATCGCATATCAAGACAATAATCTTATTTCTTTCTTATTTCTTGTGTTCATTGTTATGTAAACCAGATTTCCTCTGTTTTGTGTTGTTAACAGATCCAAACAACAGTATCGACCAGTTAAAAGATATTTCCTGTTTTTCTTAGGCTGAACGTCGCAAAAAAATCGTCATTAACTGAAATTACACAAGGTGTTTTTTTCTGCGGTTAAAAGCAAAACAATTTTTTATATATATATACCCCAAGGCAAACCTGTCTACATTTTACGTTTTCTCAACGCATTGTAAAACCCCGGACTTAATTATGTCAGAAGTTTATAATGTGTCGTAAACTTTCATTTATGTTCATTGTTTCTCCATGCTTGCAGTGCGACTGCTCGAACCATGGCACCGAGAAGAAAACTAACCTTTCAAAACGTAATTTAAGGTCCGCACACACAAAGGGGCTAGCTAGTCCATGCGATTAGTCCTCTAAAAATTAGCCGAGAGCCGTCGTATAGTTCACGTTCTCTCAAATATGCAGAATGTGGCTATTTCACGTTGTTGTTTTGCGGACTTTTTACAAAGAAATAAACAAAGAATTACAACGCACGCTTACACAGCCCTTGTAATCCTGCCGTTGCCGTTGAAGCAGTTGCTTAATTAAACTCCCTAAAACCGAATAATGAACAGCCAAACAAGCAGAAAAACAAACGAAAGCCCGGCCATATAAATAGGCGGCTGAGAGTACGGAAAACATCTCTGGTATGAAACGAAACCACAACATATAAAATGACGTTCCCCCCGTTTCCTCTCAGGTAGTTTCGAGAAAATCGCTTCGGCTGTCCACGCATCGCACGAGTAACATCATCGGAAGAACTGGTCACTATATCTAAAAATAACCTAAGAGGGATTACCTCAGCTAGAGGACCTATATGGGGGATTCACTCTCTTACCTTGATAATCTCTTGCTTCAACCATTGTACAATTATAACAACACTCGAAGGACGGTTAGAAGGGTTAGGGGTCGTACAAAAAGAAGGGGGGGGGGGGGCGCGGCCCCCTGGGCCCCTAACCTAAATCCGCCTATGTTTATGAACACTTCACACGAAGCGTTTTTGAAGAACAAGGTCGCGAATTTCCAATCCTGTTTAAATTCGCGGGACCAGTTGCAGGGGCCAAAGTTTGTCCGCTGCGACGACATTTTCGAGGCAAAAAAATGGCTGCGTTCACAAGATGAGACTTGTCCCCGCGACTGGCCATGTTGCATGGACTAGAGTCGTAGGGACTAGTCCCCTCGCATGCATTGACCTTAAACTGGAGCAATACAGTCAAACCTGTATATAACGCCGGTCACACTTCGGAAATGGCCAGGGTCCCGTTTCTCGAAGCTCTCGGTAATTACCGGGCCCGTTAAGCTGTTTTGTTTTCCATTCTAGAGGGAGGTTTTCAAAAGGTGTGAAAATTGTACAGTAAAGTTATAAATCTTTAAGAGGGCTATAAAAGCACTTAAAGATCTATAATTTTCGAAATATTGTACATCTCCTCAACGCATACTACAAGTTGTAAATAAAGTCGTGTTTTAACAAAACGTATTGTTATATTTCGAAAACGATCCACTGAGTCTGAGTTTTTAGACGTTTTCTATTGTGGTCACGTGGCATACCAAATATGGGCGTGGTTACACGTTCGACAAATTCGGCCCCTTAGGGAAAGATTTAATCCATAAGAGCAATACGACGACGAGGACTTTCGATTGCGTTTTCTCCTGAGAAAGGACTCGGTAAAGGACCTCATAAATATGTTGGATAGAGATCTTCAAAAGAGAATTCAAGGAGAGAGTTACTGGCGATTTTTTTTGTGTATCTGTATTTGCTGCATGCACAGTCGCTCACAGAGTTTCAAGGGCTTTTGCGAAACAAAAAGGAATATTCCTGTCATTCCTAGAGAACCTGGCTGATACCAAGAGATAGTTTTATGATGTTGCACACTTTTCTTCACTTTACTTTTCACTTTTTATGACGTTGTCCCCTTTTCACGACTATGTAACTCATGGTCCTTTTTCGACTGGAGTTTCAGATGCTTCCAGCATCCTTGAAGCTGACTGAGGTCGCGCTTGATACTGTTACGTTTTCGGGAGTTAAATAAGTAGACTGTTGGCAGTCTGTTTTTCTCTCGAAATTTCAGCAGGGATTATGAGGAGACACTATTTAGCCTAAAGGAGAATGGAACGAGACATGGGCGCGGCACGTACGAGAAGAAAAACAGACTGCAAACTCTTCTCATGTTTTTGAGGACATTCACACCTGTCAAAATAATCTAATTAACTAATTGAAATCAATTTTTCTTGCGGGAGTATCACGAACCGTTGCTCAAAACTCTTGCGTTATGTTTCCGAAATACCAAATGCTTTTATCGGGCTCGCTTCTGTAGTTAAACCGAAGACGCCTCGTGCTCTGGGGATTGCTGTTGACTTTGTAGGTGATCATTTAAGGGACAAAAAGGCAAAGAATTCATCACCTTAGACAAACTTTTATCTGAAGAACTGGGTCTTCTGATCCCGTTTCCAACAATCCAAGTTAATTCTTCAGTGTCTGTGCGAAGTGTGCGTTTAAAATTTGGAACGCCGTTGAGCTACCCCGTTTCTTCAAGGCTAACTTAAACCTTGTTGTAGCTGATGTTGAAGCAACTTCCGATGACTGCGAGACTCAACAACGCTGCAAGCGTAAATCGAAATCTTCAACGTCCGGAGAAACACTTCTACTGCAGAACCAGAGAGTCAAGCGTCTGTATTTTAGGACACCGACACCAGCTTGTTGCCAGAACTGCTTTTCAACAGTTTAAGCTTCTCCGAGACGATCGCGTCTTGATTTCGGGATGATTTGCCATTGCATGACTTGTACATCGCTCGTCTTTGTTATGCTTCACGCGAAACTTGTGATGCTTTATTTACCCTTCTGTCCACTATCTGTCATCGGGCACATATTGACCAATCAGGTACTCCGTTGCTGGGCTGACGGAGGGTTCGAAAAGTTAAAAAGAGTCCGCAGACGGTTTTTTCTCGTCTCGCCTTCTTCCCTACTCGGCCATACTGCCATATCGCTCTTTTGCGTTCGCGATGACTAATCACTCGTCTAAGCCCGGGCGTCTAAGTGACCCTTAGAGAAAAAACCGGCTGCAAGCAGACTATTAAATAAGTTAAACTTTCCACTCATGCCTTTGCATCATCCCAGCATTTTCCTGTCATATATTGCCTTTGATTTCCCCATTCAAGAAAGTCTCTACCCAATTCAGAGAATAAAAGTTTTCCTTGTTCGCTGAAAGTTGTTTGACTTGTTTTAGAAGCCATGTTGGAGAGAAAAAACCATTATCTGGAAATTGGCATACGAAATGACTCCGTAGACAATGCATTTCCTTGTGAGACATGGTTTAGCCATTGACTCGAGAAAACACGGTTCAGTCGCGTTTCAATAATGAATTTTAAACATCGTTTAGCCGTTGTTTATCAAGACAACGTCTAAACCGCAGCTCAGTCCTAAACAGTGGTTAACATAGACTTCGTTTAAATAATCGGCCCAATGTCTTTTTTAGAAAAACTCGCTATCTTTTGTTCTCGCGTAACGTTCTGATTGGTTAACTTTTATTCGAATAGTCGCACTCTAAAAGAGGGCTTTCCCTGATGGGCGGGGCGGGGGATGTAAATATCACTGGACCCTTTGCACCAAGTAAGCTAATGAATCCTTAAGGCCGTAAAATCACTTCAAGTTATTGGAAATATAGACATTGTTCACTGAGGTGGAAAATTGCAATAACACGCCATAAAGTTCTTAAAAAGGACGTGTAACAGTTGATAAACCATGCCAAGCGATCTATGCCATCAGGGGTCCATTACTAACACCCTGAAACTCCCATAATAAGCAAATGCAATGGCATTTTTACAGACCAGTCTATTTTTAGATATTTTTCTACATGAGCACGCTTCAGTTAGGATAAAAAAATGCGGCCACTCGTGAACATGTCGACATCATTTCGACATGTCGACATTAGTCCGCGCTTGTGATTGCAATTGGCCACTGTGGTTCCTGTGGGGATCTGAATTCGAGATCAATTCAAGCTAAAAATAGATCGGTCTGTGAGAATATGGGGTAGCTGCATTCTCTTAGTGATGGGGGCCTGGTGACATCAAAGATTTTGCCGGTTTCTGTACCCCAGATAGGATACCAGCCCAAGGAAGGGATATCTTGTAGCGTTTAGCTCTTTGCAACCCGGGTAAAGAAATTTGTGTAAAAAGAAGCGCTATGAAGTGCTTTTCCCAATAAAGCAATATAGAAAGCTTCTCATTGAGCAATTGCGTCTCCCAATGCATAATTTGGACGGAAAAAATCAGCAACGAAGGGGATTGCAAAATTGCAAATGGTGGCTTTTCTGTAATTAATATAGTCCTTTGATACCTTCACGGCGCTTTATTCCGTACTGTTTTCCTATCACTAAAAACTACTCGAACGTAGAGAATCATGAATGCAGTTTGGTTAAGGAGATCCACTACTTGAACAAGTAGTGGTAAGGGTTCAGTCTGAACGCGACAACTGAGTGGTCCCTGACTCTGGTCAACACGTATCTCCGATTTTAAGTGGCACGAAGCGACAAGGGGTGCTTCTAATTCCCTCTGGATGGATGTTCGTCAATCACGGGGTTACCCACAGTATTAAACGCATTTCGCCAAAAATTTCAGGTAAATGGCAAATGTCCTTAGACGTCAGAACGTCCCTTGATTGATCGAACATAGATATCTTACGCATGTCTGTTTCAGCCTGCTTAGCTAGTTTACTAACAATGTGGAGATGGAATATTGATGTATAAAACTGAAAAATGAAATTGAACATTCAGTTAAAGTGCATATGAAGTGAAAAATAATTTCTGCTTATTTGAAAGACCTTTCAAAATACAGAAGAATGGCTTTTTACTTTTTGAAATATCTTTTTTCGTTTCAGAGATATTAACATTTTTCTATTATGCAAATTAGATCAGTGATGACGTCATATTGTTTGCAGCTAAAAATTGTAAAATACTGAATAAAGCAATGTTCTTGAAACTTGGCACCATAAATGTGCATCACAAAAGAAACAAAATGACACCCTTAGCACCGTTGCCATGACAACAGTTTTGCCACTGGTGTTGTTTTAATAAAAACTGAAAATCCCAGTTTTTGTCTGAAAACAAGATCCATCTGCCCTACACAATCTATCGTTGGGAGTTACGACAACATGGGAACTGTGCATGTTCCATGTAGGACCCCTTCTCTCACTTAAGAGGTTGAAAATGGAGGATTCGCTTTTTAGACAAAAAGAGACTGGAGCCGAAAGAGTTGCTATGGCAACAGCACTAAGGGTGTCATTTTGTTTCTTTTGTGATGGACAATTATGGTGCCAAGTTTCAAGGACACTGCTTTAATATTTCTAGAGATATTGTTTGTTCAGTATTTTACAATTTTTAGCTGCAAACAATATGACGTCATCACTGATCTAAAAACGTTAATATCTCTGAAACGAAAAAAGATATTTCAAAAAGAAAAACGCCATTCTTCTGTATTTTTGAAGGACTTTCAAATAAGCAGAAATTATTTTTCACTTCATATGCGCTTTAAAATCGTACTGAGGGAATATCGAGGTTTTGGATTTGGAACCATGTAAAATGGATATTTTTCGCAGGACGAACTGAATAATTGATTTCTACCACGAAATACGGCAGGAATGAATTTTGGTGGACAAACGGTTAGGAAATATGCAAAGTCACGAGGATGTGTTCTGCTTCAAACCTTCGAGCAGTCTCCTTCACAGTCAGTTTTAGGGTCGTCACGCAACGATCAGCGTAGCGTGACGACCCCAATAATGGCTGTGACGGAGACTAAACCTTGAAACGTAAAACGAAAACAGTTGCTGCCAGTTTTACATCTTTACTGTTATTTTACTCTAAAGCTTTTCTCTCATTCATTTTGCAATGGTAGTCGGTTTTGCCCTTCGCCAAAATATCATAGTGATCCCACTTGATGTTATGTCCAATGGTTCTGACGTGGTCAGCAATGGCGGAGGTATTGCCATTTTTAGCGAGGGCCTTCAAGTGTTCGGTTTTCCTATCATGAAGCCGTCTTTAAGTTTTACCAAGAAATTGAGCTAGCTTTTGCTTCATTCTAAGCATTCAGAGCGCGTTGTTGTGTCCAGGCTACTGATTCTGTTTACTCAGTTATTTTTCGACTTCGAGTGTGGGTCTTGTACCAATAGAATCCTTCATTAAATTTTTCCTCAAACGTAGTATCTACAAGCAGTTACATTGGGCGGCTGCCTCTACAGGCCTTTCAGAGGATCACTTGTGCTGGTTGTTGATCGAATTTCTTCCCTTAATTGTCACAGTTTTGTAGCAGTGTCAATATATTCTGCTTCGGCACCGAGTTGTCAATAATTACGACGCATAAGAGAAAGGAAACTTCCTCAGTTTAAAAAATCCAGGGAGTTAACAAGGTGACCTTGTACTTAGCTATCAGTTAACTTGAATCTCCATGTTCCTTTCCATTGACAGTAAAGTCAATTTCGGTATTCTAACCTCTGGTTTGTAAAATCTGTCGACTTGTCTCGTAACTTTCTTGAAAACTGCCAGATTATTCCATTTCCTGCAACTTGCTTCGCACTAATTCGCGACAATATTGTCCGTTGCAACCGATGTTACTTAGAACGATGTTTCATGTAACCCGACTCGTCCTGCAACTCCACTGCGACCTTGCCTTGCTAGGTACAACTGTCGTTTATGCGTCCAAAGTAAATCCGTTGTTCTTCCGTTTTGAACAGTCTCGACAGAATACTGTGACGAACCTCGGGCTGCGCACTGTGCCGCACTGTGCCAGTCTTCGCCAACCCGTGTGCATATGGTCGCGAAAGTGTCTCTCGCGTAATTTGACTCCCTTATGTAGAAGAAACAGTCAGTCCACGATGAACGTACCAACTTCTAAGCATCTACAGCCACACCCTGAAGGACAGACTTCCATTGTCTCAAACCAAGTCATAAGATGATACGTGTGTCCGCCGTGACCGCACGCTACACAGAAATTGCTGGCACCTGGTACAATCAAATGAAAAAAACAACGTTTGTACACAGCATGGAAAGAAAGGAGGGGAGTTACACCTGATATAATAATAAAGAAACCCTTTAAGCCAAACAGTAGAACACTATTTCAATCCACACAAAAGAGAAAAAATACAATCAAGTAACACATAAACGGTGGCTTCGAATGTTTGAAACTGTTCAATAAAGTTTCGTCGCAACTGCAAAGATTTCTTGCCTCTCTTCCACTTGTATCTGAGAAACATTTGTATCACAATACGAACTAAAGAACTGAAAGCTGCATGCATAGCGAGGGTTAGATTAAAATTGAGAGTTTTTTAGGCAGGTAAAACAATTGGTGGCCCAACATGGAGATCTGAGTGAATGAAATAACATACGACACAAAGCAAATACTGTCTCACTCAAAATTTAAAGACCTAGTATTAGCCATTATGCTTCGCGCGCCTCTGTTGTTATTTCAGTCTTCACGGAGGCGAGGCTTCTATTGTTTACGAGTTCTATTCTGGCGGCAAACAAAAGCCTCAGAATTTTTAGCATCACAAAAATGGCCGCCACAAGATCGCAGTGTGCAATGCTAAACGGGCAATACTGGGTCTTTAAAATTGAGCGCCAAAGCGCTTTGGGTGTCTTGGCGACAAAATTGTGTGACCACTCTCCTCGAGACGATGTTCGGCTGGCGGTAGAAGTTCGTTTTCGTTCAACTAAGTTTCTCGACGAGTTCAAGCTGTTGAGGCGAGAGATAAAGCTTTGGGAATTAGCATCGCGCGGAAGAACTCGAGATTAGTCTAAGCACCATGAAATGACTGAAAGTAAGATCTACTCAATACTGGTTTCTCTGCAAGTTACCTCTGACAGCAATATGGCATATAACACACTGCAGTCCCAAAGCTTTACAAGAGTAGCACTGAGCTCCACGAAGCGTATGCGAACAGTTGTGGCAACGGGTGCTGAACTCTATGACAAGACAAGAACGTTAACGAAAATTATCAGTCGGAAAGTTCACGACAAAATTAAATCAAAACCGTTTCGCCGATCAACGTACCTAAACAACGTATCTCTCAAGCCTCAGTACTACTAACCACGTTCTCTTACAACTTATTCAAATGTTATACAGACGAAGACCTCCCTCCCTCCCTTCCTCCCTCCCCGAAATGAAAAAGTCTCGCAACGTTTTCTTTCCAACAAGCGTTGCATGAAGTGGAGTCACGTTTAACTATCCGAGACAAGCTGCACCAACGCTGTGTCGAATTATATATGCTGCCCAGGACCATTTCATGTACTGCCGTACTCCTTGTTTAGTCTGCGTGATGGAATGGATCCAAGGGAATAAAAACCCTCAAACATAGGTCTGAACTGTAACATTAACAGTGTTAATTTTGAAAACAACTGCGTGAATGACCAAAAACAAAAACATACCTCACATTTGATGACTAAAATCTTTTGCAATGTACTCTACAAAAGCAAACTCTTTTCGCTAGGGTTTCCTCACTTACCCACACCATTATGCGGTTGTTGAGGCTCACTTAAGAATTTAATCACTTCAGCTCTTTTGCCCAGCAGATTCCAGCGGTATAACACATCGGCATACTGCTTCATGTAGTGATCATGTAACGGCAGTTTTGAAATATCAACAAATCTGAAAAAGAATCCAAACCATTTTACCGAAGATACTTAGTTTAAGGAGGTATGTCACGATATGTCAAGTCCTTTTTCTTACGTGAAAAAATTTCAAATCTAATAGGTTAACCTCAAAATGATAGTTTTTTTAAGGAAGAAAAAAAATTGAAGCGGTTAGTCAAGTTCTGGCCCCCTCTCTGTCACACAAAGTTCCGTTGTGTGACGCCGCCCGCTAAATGCGAGAAGACCTCTACAGAATGAAACAACTACAACAGCATGCTGACACTAAAACAGCTACAGTGCGGATTGTTTTCGTTGTTTTCCGTCACTCTAACAAGCCGGCTCCAATTTCCGTACAATGGCACGACTTAAAAGAAAGAAATTAAAATGCAGAAAAAGAACTCAGCACGTCAACATCTGCAGTTTTCCACTATGAGTGGAAGTCCAAGTTTGTCTTAAGATCGCGAGAAATGATCGTTTTCCATCACTTCAGGGCTAAAAACAAGTTTTGTCGCGGATCGAACGTCTGATTAACAGCTCCTTGCAGACTTCTGAGTCAGGCTATAAGTACAGTCTCCATCCATGATTCTAAAGCAGCCTTTCTATGAGAGCAAGAAGAAGCGATGGTTCTCGACTCACCTACAGTCTTTCTCGTATTGTTTCCGTTGTTCTTCACGCGGATCCTTTGTGCGGATGAACACTGGCGGAGACCATCCGCCGCTTAGAGGCAATGTGATCTCGCTCCATTGTTCATCTGCTAGGGACAGATCACCCATGTGATCTGTGACACTTCCCAGTGACTTGGGACGCTTTATAGACTATAGAATGACGCAAACAAATAAAACAAGGAGAGCAAGGGGTTTCCTAAATTAAGTATATAGATTTGCCATGTTCGCAAACAAATAACGCAGGTGGTGCATGTTATAGGCAGAGTACACACGAACTTGCCCCACACCACCCCCACCACTTCCTTGCCTCTAAACTAACTAATTAAACAAACATTAAAGTTTACACCTTCGTGCATTTACGCCTTAGTGCATTTACACCTTAGTGCATTTACGCTTAGTATCTCAGTGCCTTAGTGACTTACCGGATGGCAGCCCCCAAACCCATCTTAGTGGTGCATTCTGCACTAAAACGACGAGAAAAACGCAGAGTAAAGCGAATGTTTCCCCTTTTTCTTCTCATTACGATGATACTTGACCGTAGAATTCTTCTTAATTCCCCCGAGCCTAGGGGCTCATCGATGCAAGCGTTCAACTCCGGTTTCCGTAGAAAGCAGATGAATTTATATTCTAACTGGATGGGATGTTACTCAATTGCAACCGAAAATAACTAATGTTCTGAAAGCAATTCCATAAAGTAACCAACCAATTACTGTCAGATTGTCCGAAACATTTTCGGTACCCATTTATATTCCTAGATAGAAAGTAGACTCTAAAAGTCCATTGTAATAATTCTTCCCTGGCCTGTAGCGCTCGAAGATTACCCTATCGATTCGCTCGAATAGATATATAAGCGAAGTATTAAGCAAAGATCGACTTGTGGCTAATCTAGATGGAGAAAGGCACTGTCTCCCCCTTCCACGAACACAAACACAACGACCTCCGACCAGCGCTAAGACTCAGAATGTCTGGACTCGGAGAGCTGCGAATTATCAGTTAAACACGAGAGCGAAGGAAAAAATGCCAGATTCTTTACCAAAGTAAACAATGTTTTGATTTTTCTGTTCGCAAATCCTTCCGATGGCTACGTACCTGAACGTCTGAACTGCGTGGAGAAGAGCCATACGTAAAAGACTTGCTTGAGGTGATGATCTCCGGCTTGGAGTGGATTTTAGGTGGTTTGAAGGAGTCTGGAAGAGAGGGATGAGCCAACATGCAGGACAGCATTCCTAACATCTGGATATCCCGGATGCTTAGGTAATAGTCCATTCTGTTGATAAAAAAGGCAAAGGCGATCGAAAAGTTTAATAGTTAAATTTACTGCTGTTACAGTACCACCTAGATAGAGGAGTGCTCAGTTAGGGTTTAACTTGCCCCGCGGAAGTAAAGTTCGAAGACTGCATGTATGATGATAAAGTTGGTTTGAATTTTGCTAGTTAAAACGGGTTATTCAGAGACTGGCCAATCATAGTAAACAGAGGTATATAACGCAATCAGAACAAGAATTACATAACATGCAACCCGCGTCTAACGCGTGGGAAGCATGCAACAGGCGTAAAGCGCGGGAAAACGTGCAACCCGCCCCGAGCGGGAAAACATGCAATCAACGCCAAGCGCGGGAAAACATGCAACAGGCGCGAACCGCAGGAAAACATGCGACGGACTAAAGCGCGGGAAAACACCATCGAGCTAAGTCACGAGGGACGTTAGTTGTGCTCCTGGTTGGTTTAAAATTCGGCATGGTTACTCTGATTGGTCAGGGTGCAATAAATTTTGAACAGTTGAACAGTTTCTTCTTTTCTTTTAAAGTGCACCTAACCCCTAACCCCAAAGTATTTTTTTTCGCTTAAATAAATCTTTGCACCTGTTTGAAACGCATTGCGCCTTTTTGTCCCTTTTTAACCCTAATCTTGAATTTTTACAGGCTGTAAAAGTTACGAAATCTGGCCATCATCCATTCCACGGCCGATCAAGTAAGGGGTATGGTACTATTCCTGGTTTGACGTCACAAACTTCTTTGCATGCAAGTTTTACAAAGGCTTACTGCGATGCAAATGCTTCTGTGACGTTAACCGCGAACAGACCCATGCCCCTTACGTAACTTTTACAGCTTACAAAAAAGTCAAGATTTAGTTTAAAAAAGCGCAGTGCGTTTCGTACAGGTGCAAAGATTTATTTAAGCGAAAATACGTATTTTGAGGTTAGTTGCAATTTAAGAATTATCAAAGGACACCCGAATTACTTCTCCTTATGACGGATTAAAATATACTCACAGTGAACTGACCATCTTCCGACCAAACGGATGTAATGCCCATGGAGACTCATCCATCGAGTCGGAGGGCGCAAGTTTCTTGTCGAGGACTAAGCTCAAGAGGGACCAAGTCTGCACCAGGTCCTTGCGGCCAGTTGTCATGGCAGCTGATAAGTTCTTTTTACAAATTTCACTGATATCATTTCCTTCCAGCCTTGAGGACAAATATGAAGTAAAAGCTCACAACAATGGCAAATAGCAAATAACAACTGAATTTTTCAGCTTGCCGTTAAAACATACAGTAAAAGTTCTGGTATTTTCCCTTGTCTTTCAACACCCTCCTTAAAAAAAAGGCCAATTTTTACAAAGATTTTCACCTCTCAAGACTAAAAGCTAAGACGAGGCGAGGAGTTTGGATTCATCCATCCATCGTATTAGTTTTTCCAGGTATTATGTTCAGTAATAAAATGATCGATTAAACAGTTCACAATTATTCACCGAAGTGGAGGTAAATATCCACCACTTTCACCGACACTGAGGTGAATACTTGTTTTAGTATATACCACCCAAGCTGAATAACTAGCGGCCAAAAGAGTAACTCTATTTGTGATAACGTACCGACAAAAGCCATTTTGTTTTTCTTCGGCTGCTCGGAGGTGAATAGTACTTGGCTTATCACCTCCGAGCTAGCCAATCAGCGCGCGCGAAAAGTACTATTCACTTGTGTGGTACAGGGTGCGCCAAAGCCTATGTCCGATTGTCCGGGACAAGTAGAAATTTAGTTCGGACATGAAAATCTTAAACATGACTTGTCGGTGGGACAAGCACATTTCTGATGTCTAAACAACTGCAGAAACAGAGGAAAATTGACTTCAAGTTGCAGTAGAATTGAAATACATGTATATCTAACAGTAATAACAGCAAACCTTGAACTTGACAAAATAAGTGTAAAGATTCCTATAAATTTCACTATTCTACAGCCATTCATTTGTTTCGGTGGGGTTTGGTGACCTCATCTGGCCTTAGTAACCAGGCCTGTTAAGCCTAATCCCCAGCGCAGGTTGCTCGAAGGCCAGTTAAATTAATCCAGGATTAAATGTTAACTGAGGCATTATTTTTTCTTGTTTAAAAATGTTTTCACCTCTAACGTTTGGTGTAGCTTGAGATTACTACAGCTCAAAACTGAAGGGCAAACAATATAAACAGATTACCTAACCAAAAGTTACAAAACTGAAATCAAAATACTTGTTAACCCGGTCTGTTAACCCTGGGTTAACGTAACCCGGCTTTGAACAACCCGGCCCAGGCCCAGTTAGAGTCAATAATTGCGGAATCTCAAAAGCGTCAGTCCACGCTGTTTGCTTTCCTTCCAAACCACTCAACCAAAGAATCAAGCAGAGAATCAACTGAGAATGATTTACAATTAAGCTATTTTGTGCCCCGCAAGTTCGATGTGCATGGTATTCGCTTTAGCTTTAAAAGAAAAAATTACTTGCAAGGCTTAAAATGTCATTAAAAAGAAAAAAATCAACTGAATGTTTTTGAGTCAATTAAGTCATCGTATCTGCTGGGTATAAGGTGAGTTACTTGTAATAAAGTCGAAAATGTTCGTTTTTTTTATCTTATTTGTATCTTATTTGTAGCCTTGTAAATAGTTCACAATTAACATTGCTACAAATTAAAATACACCAAAAGCCACAAGTTGAATTGATTTTATTTCTAAATACAGTTTAAACAAATCTTTTTGGACAAGCACTTTTGGGTCTCAGACAACCAAATTCTCTATGATGGTTGTGCGATGGACAAGTGGCTTTCAAAATTTTTCTCTTACTCTGCTGGTATATACTAAAATTGATTATTGATATGATAAACTTTCCCGTCATTTACAATCCTTAACCCTGCAAATGAAGATTTTCAAAAGAAACAAACTGTCATTAGAATAAATGTGAAAAAAACACCTGAAGGTTATTAAAACCAGGACAAGTCTATTTCTTTGAGAATTTTTACACGTCAAACAGATAACATCCGAGATTCCTGGGTTGAAAAGTAGTTTACAGCAGGTTTCTTATACTTTTGCCTTATGAAGGGCAAAGAGGGTTTATTCACCCCTACTTTTATTGACGAAAAGGTTTGACAGTCGACGCTATGTTAGTCACTGACTTGGTCTATTGGATTGCGTGACTGTCTGCCAAAGGGAAAAACGGGCGTCTTCTTCACGGTGCCTTACAAAACAAGTCACGTAAGAAGTTGGTACTTACGTGTATGCTTGTCCAAGTGACTGATGAATGGGCATCATGACGCTGACGTCACGAATAACAACGAGGCCAACATCGCTGTTTCGTGAGGTGACCCCACCGTACTTTTGTCCCTCTTGTAGATCCTCTTGCTGTGAGACGAGAACATTTGAAATTAAAATAAATGAGAGGTGATCGAATTCGACCAGACGAGTTATGAGGATTAAGTGCTTGAACACAAAACTTGAAAACCAGATTCTTCTGGGGGAAGAAAGTATTGGCAAAAGTAAAAGAAATTTGTTCCTAATCTCTCACTACGAACACAACTGACGTTCAGTGGTGTGCGAAATTAATTTTATTCCAAACACTGAATGGAGACTCCATTCGCTCAATGCTAAATCTTGGACAGTTTTTGGCGATCATTTTCGTCTTCTGATATTCTTTGAATACTTCCTTGGCTACTTCGTAGAGTTTCTCGTATTTTTTGCACGTACATAAAGCCACCATTTTATTTCGTCGTCGAAATTTGGATTGACAAGGGAATTTCGACCTCAGTATATAATAATTTTAACTAAATTACTTGGTCCTTGGCCAATAAGGACTCGAAATTGAAAACAAGCAACTCAGATAATCCTTTTCATTCGGCTGAAGAGGTCCATTATCATAGCACCGCCCCGAGACTGCCACGCACAATCCCCTTCTTCGTTTACCTGGCTAAAAGTTCTGTAGAACATGGTCCTTGAGGAAGACTGTTGACCAAATGAACTAAATGTATGACTGTGATGAGATTTATGAAGAGAGCTGTTAATGAGGGGCGGAAGGGCCGGACCACTACTGGGGCGAGAACTGTATGCTGAGAAGGCCGAGAGAGACCTGGTGGAAAGAAAAAAGGAATGTAACAAATTATTCTCGTCCCCAGAGCCACCTGTGCCCATTAGCCGGCGAACCCTTGGATCGAGGAAAGGGCGACTCTGGAGACACATAATTTGATTGGCTAAGCTCTTTGAGTCCAATTTTTAATAATTCAACACTGGGAAAACATCCACTAGTTCGATTACAGCACCTAAGGCCAGATTTTCATGAAGCCAACTCAAAAGAGCAGCAAAATTCTGAACGGAAGTCACATTTACATGTTTTACGGTGGAGAACTTCACTCAAAACTCTCGCCGTAAGCCAGTTTTAAACTTCCTCAAGGTCTGTAGATGCTATACAATCGAACGTTTTGACTTAAAGATCAACCAGTGGAGATTTTTGCAAAAAAAACCCGGCGATGAATTATTAACAACTTAAGTTGAAGAATCTAACCAATCAAGGGCGCGTTCGTTTGGGATATTCCTGAATAAGA
>JAHPZR010010046.1:0-10000 GCA_019787425.1 Platygyra sinensis
CCTGGAGGGACAGTACACACCAGGGTAGGACACTTAATTTTGAGAGCACTCGCCATTCGGGCGAGTGACCCTCAAAATGCACTCGCCCGGACCAGTTTTCACTCGCCCAAAAATTTACCCCCCCCCCCCCCCCTTCCAACCCCCACATCTTTCCAACCATTTTAGTCATCTTTTATTCCTTCGACTGATCACAGGTAGCTTTCGGGGCTTTTTCCTTCCTTTTTCTCTTCAACTACTTTCGAGACTCCTGAAATATATATCCACATTTTTTATTTTGTACACGATCAGTTTACGGGAGAACACGCAATGATCAGAAAGCTGGGAAAGTACGGAAAACAATTCGCTTGCAACGTCATCAAGCACTGTGGCAGACTGAGGATTATTTCCTCAAAGAAAAATTCTATTTAAAGACCTTAAATGCTAAGGAAACACAATGGAAGCACTTACTTTATATTTCAAGTAGATTTTTTATTGATGAATCTTCGTGAAATCCCTGCAGTTTGCGAGCAAACGTGTCTGTTCTTCTCAGGAGTGGTCTCTATTTTAGGCGCCATATCTACCTGATCACCGATGGCTCGACAGTGACCAGCAGTATTGCTTTGTACAAGTAGATGTGATATGCAATTATCACTAAAGGGAAGCCATATTGTTTAGCCGAATGTAGTATGTCACTTGCCTTTCGGAATACAAAACTTTGTAAAATAGAAATGGTAAGTTTATGTTTAGGAATTTTCTTGCCAAAATGGAGTGTAAAAACATTATTTTGATATTTAAATAATTTCTTGGTGACAAAAATTGCACTCGCCAAATGGGCAAGTGATCGAGAATTGCACTCGCCCGACACTTTTCACACTCGCCTGGGCGAGCGGGCGAGTGCTAATGTCCGACACTGACACACAAACAGTACAAAGTGTATATCAACAAGTGGTTACAGTTTTGTGGTGAAGGGTCGCATGATCCACTGCATCCCTCTGTGAGATCTGTTCTGTCCTTCCTGCACAGTCTCTTCAAGAAAGGCTTAAGTTACTCTGCTCTGAATACAGCTCGTTCCGCAGTCTCTACATTGACATTAATGTCAGGGATGTTCAGGATCATACATCAGTGGGGAAGCACTTCCTTGTTTGCCGATACCTAAAGGGTGTTTTTAACAAGATCAAGCCTGTGCCAAAATACAATAACATTTGGTCTGTGGATACTGTCCTGGATTACCTAAGTTTGTTTTGGCCCCTTGATGAGATCAGTTTGAAAGAACTCACTCTGAAATTAGTCATGTTGATTGCCTTGACTACTGGGCAGAGATGTCAGACCCTGACTTTTTTACACATATCAGGGCAATATATGCAGAAGAATGAAAAGTGTTTCAATTTTGCCTTGACGGAACACCTTAAGCAGGATAAGCCTGGCAAAGTCTTTGGTAATGTTTGCCTTACAAGTATCCTGTGCAGGAACTTTGTGTTTTTGAAACACTGAGCTACTACATCATGACCACTGAGAAACTGAGGAATTCATTAAGCCGCATAGAGCAGTGACCTCGTCCACTAATGGGCGTTGAGCAGTGACCTCGTCCACTATTGGGCGTTGGATTAAGATTGTATTAGGACAGGCAGGCATTGATACAGGAAAATTTTCTGGTCATAGCACTAGGTGCGGTTCAACTAGTAAGGCCCTTTTGTCCGTCTCTACTGATGTAATTCTAGCACTGCTTGTTGGACTGAGGAGTCCACCTTTCGGAAATTTTATAATAAGCCAGTTGCTGTTACTAACCAGATGAGTTTGGCTGTTCTCAACTAGAATTGGTTTTGTACAACAATTTTTGTACTATTAAAGTGTCTGGACTGTCTCCAGCTTTTGTGGGTGCCTGTTTTTTTGTGCTCACCGCGTTGAAATCTCATGGGAACCCGGATGTACGTAATTATTTGGTAGAATTGAAATTTAAACGAGACTTACCTGTAAGTTGAAGTTTAATTATAATTCTGCCAAATCATTGATAGTACAGTAGGGTTAACATGCCCATAGCACCCATACTTACCCACCCTTCTTCCTTTTTTGTTGTCTCTGTCGCCTCAGTACATTCAATTAGGCAGTTCATTTCCGCTTGGGCTGGGCTGAGGTGACCACAAAATGCTTTTAAGACTGACCTACGGCGGTGCGTGCGCATCTCATGTTAACCCTACTGTACTATCAATGATTTGGCAGAATTATAATCAAACTTCAACTTACAGGTAAGTCTCGTTTAATTTTCAATTCGATCGCTCAGAGCGCTATCGAGTCGGGTCGTGGAAGGAGGAGACGTGATGGAAGAAGACGTGGACGACGAAGACGGTTTACGCTTTGCGACCTTAGAGGCTTAACTGCAGAATACCCTGCCACTCCAAAACACATCTAGAATCCGTGGCTACGCGGCTACGGAGCTACACCGCTAGGATGCTAAGTGACTAAGTGGCTACATGGCTACGGAGCTACACAGCTACACAGCTTAGTGGCCTGGCGACGGCTTGGCGACCTGGGCACTAAATGAATATATCTCGTTCTTTAATCCATGACCCGAAACAAGTGCGCTACACATGAATATATCTCATTCTTTAATGCATGACCCGAAATAAGCGCGCTACACACGAATATATCTCGTTCTTTAATCCATGACCCGAAACAAGCGCTAGCTCCGTAGCCACGTAGCTTTGTAGCTCCGTAGCCACGTAGCCACGTAGCCAAGTAGTTCCGTAGCTCCGTAGCCACGTAGCCACGTAGCTCCGTAGCCACGTAGCTCCGTAGCCACGTAGCCAAGTAGCTCCGTAGCTCCGTAGCCACGTAGCCATGTAGCTCCGTAGCTCCGTAGCCACGTAGCCATGTAGCTACGTAGCTCCGTAGCCACTTAGCCATGTAGCTACGTAGCTTTGTACCTCCGTAGCTCCGTACCCACGTAGCTACGTAGCCACTTAGCCATGTAGCCACGTAGCCATGTACCGACTTAGCATCCTCGCCCTGTGTAACTCGTCAGCTTTGTGGCCACGTAGGCACTATTTTCAGAGGTGCAACTTTCCAGTGGCAGGGTATTCTGCAGTTAGTTTTCAAATTATTTAACCTGATTTCTGTGATGATCTATTAAACCACTTGGGTCAGGGTTGTCTTGCAAATCTCACACACATGCTGCAAACATCAAGTTTCAACCAAACACATGTTCTGGTCGCTTCAAACAGTATTTCCCTTGTCTTCTTCAGGGGAGAATATACATAATTACTTTACTTTATTAAGTCCATTGCCAGTTCTCATTACTTTATTAAATCCATTGCCAGTTCTCGTTGTTTTATTAAATCCATTACCAGTTCTAGTTGCGTTGAACCGGGAGATACTCTCGTTCACACGCTCGTTCATGATAAATACTCGACCGCTCGTTTGGTGTCTCAAAAACTCAGACCGAAAAGTAAAAAGAATTCCGTGTTATACCGCGCATTGCCTCAAGTCGTCTTGTTTACTGTTCGTCGATACAATGTCCTCAGTATATTCTAATGTGTCTAGTTCTGCAACGTGACTTCCCATTTGTATCGCGAAAATGTAACGCAACAGACATCGGGCTAACCGAACGGCTTGACTCGAATGGCTTTTTTGTCTTTTATCATCTTCAGCGATAAATTTGGTTTATCGGTTTTAAGGCAAACCAAACATGATTCGAATGCAGTGTACTATTTTCCTGATCCTGCCAGGGAGGGCTGTTTTTTTTCGCTTTCTCTCTCCCTACCTCAGTAGATCCTACCTATTGAAGCAACCCGAGGCACATTTTTCGGCTCTGAGTTATTATAAAAGCTCTGTTGAAACAAATTTCCCTATGTTAGCTATCGCATTCTTGCATTAGGATTATCGTGCTAGTATGGCCTGATAATAAGTCTGCAAGAAATCATTAGCCGAAATCATGCCCGCCAGCAAAATCACACAAATCAAATCACAATTAATGATGCGGGGCCAATGTTATTTCAATTGAAATCTTCGCTCCCTTTCAGTTTGTTCCTGTTCGTGTGAAGACTCGAGAGTACCGCCACTAAATCTTTATTAAGACATCTCCATTGCAGAGGATCTCTACTGTTTAAAAGCCGTCGATGGAAACTTTGTTCGAAATGGAGGGAACAACACGGACGCATCCTTCACTTTGCAGTTGGGCCGATGTATCCGAAGAAATCGCTAGCAATTTGCTCTTCTGACTTCGTCTTTCGAAGATATAAGCAAGACAGTGCCTTCCGTGTACGTGGTGTTTCGCAGCTCGCTAAAACAGGCCCTCCGGTAACGAAAAACTTTTCACTCCTTCGCCTATTCCTCTCAGATGCTATGATACACACCTTATGACGTCAACCGTACTAATTTGCATATTTTGACCGCGCGCTGAATGTCGCACATTTTGACACGAATTGGCCAACTTTGAAGCTCGAGAAAAAATTCGTACGCGCTTTTCAGAAGCCCAAACTCGAAAATTACGAATCAGAGGATCATAGACTTCAATATATTTTAAAATAAAAAAAGAGGCATTTCATTTCATAGGCACTTTAAACTGAAAATACTAAAACTAGTAAACCTAAATGGTAACATTGCTGCCGAAGGGGAGAACAACTTTAAGTATGCCAACAGTTACCCTATGAACTGAACTGTGAAGAATTCATTTGAACAAAATATTTGAATCGTTATGATAGGAAATCAATTAAAATTGTTACTGGGTTGGGTGCTTTGTGGAAGTGAATAGATATTGCGTGCAAGTGCCGTTTTCTTCACCAGAATTTGAACTTCATACACGTTTTGCAATCAGAAATTTGACCCTGAAATAAAGGAAAGGCAAATTTTTACACAAGTCAAGTTAATTGTTGCAGAGTGAGCGTAGCGAGCGAGCAGCAATATAATCAGGATTTAAAATTAAAAGAAAATGTAAAAGGGAGTACGAAATCTCGAAATCATGACTTTTTACCAGAATGCATTGTTTTTAACCAGAGTACATTGTGCCACGAACAACACAAGGATGTCGCGTGGATTCCGATGAGAATTTTTGCTCTGATTTACTTGTAAAACGATGTGCAGGAGATGTTACTGACTTTCACAACTATGTCATTTCTTAGCAGTCTCACCTCCGTGGTCGAATTCTTAAATCAGATGAAGAGAAATCATCGTTACTAAAACTTGTAGAATAATTAAAACAAACGGAAAGTGTAGAACACACTTATTTCATATATGCTACGATCTACTCCTTTTCATCCGAACATGAATTTAAAACTTAAGTTTTAGCATTTTCACATATCCGGCGATGCCGGACGCGTCTTCGATTATGTCAACACTCCAGAGACATTTAATGCGTACCGGTACAGAATTTATAAGTGAGATTTCTGCTGCTACAATTTTCACATCTTTCGATTTCCATCCTTTTGATTTTTTGTGGAAAGGGGATGTAGATTTGAATCGTATGTGTATGTGCTTTATTGTCTCGATCCCTTGTCTCGGTATCCGGTCATCTCGCCACCAGGGAGTTTCGCAACCAACCAACTCGCCACCAAGAAACCATCTCGCCACCAACCAACTCGCCGCCAAGTAAAGTAGTCGAGGTGAATTAGCTGTCCGAACGAGAGTAAAGTAGTCGAGATGAAAAAGCTGTTCAGACGAAGTTCGTTTGCTTGTCTGTAAGCAAATTACATGTTGTAGGTGACGTGACTTGATAAATGTTCCGTTGTCTTATGCGAGCGACATTAAATGCGCGTATGTTCTTTTTTTGTAGCATGGTTTTCAAAACAGCCCAAGTCGCGCTCTTGTTTTTTTTTTTACTTTCTTGTTGTGATTCTGTAGTAGTCTTTGCATTGCCTTCGTAGCTGATTTGTTATTTATTTATTTATTTATTTATTTATTTATTTATTTATTTTGGAGTCGTTTAAAAAATGAGACATACTATGCTATTTATACAAAGTAAGCTGATATCTTATGGCTACCGCCGGTGCAGCACATCGTTCAACGTAATACGAACTGGGTAGAACGAATTTCAGTCTCTTCGGCCTGTGGTTCAATGTTATTAGATTATTGGTAATCGGTAATCTTTGGACCGGTAACCGTTGTCACACCTCGCCATCGATACGTCATGATGCATGAAGTTGATGCATACAATTTACACACCACAATTTGACACTTTAAAGGCCCGGCCAAACGGATCCAACATGTTGATGCAACATCATCCAACATTGTTGAATCCAACATGTTGCACTCGTTTGGCCACCATGTTGCACGATGTTGCATGATGTTGTATGATGTGAACGAAGTTTGATTTCCATCAAACATTGTCTTCAACATCATCCAACATTTCTTTTGCTCTTAAGTGTGAACAACAATGTTGCATTCGTTTGGCCACCGTGTTTAACATTGTTGAACGCGCGCATGCCTGCTAAACTGACTTTGCTGATATTTGTTTCCATGACAATTACTCACTGTTTATACTTGCTTCGTGCGTTCCGCGTGGATGTTAAGATACGGTATGGCAAATGAGGAAAGTTTTCAATTATTCTCCGAAGAAAGTACAAGCGATCTCTCCGCAAATACAAAAAGAAAGGGCAAAGCAACCGTTGGAAACCGAGAACTGTGAAATCGCCGCTCTCAAAATACGCAACTGTAAACTTAGGAACGATAAGTTTCTCCCGTCGCGAGAAATCGTAGAGTTTCAGCTGCAGCTATCATTATAAACTCTCTCACTATATTGTTATATATATCCCTTTTCTCCCCTTCGCTTCATCCAGTGTCTAGTCTTTCCTCTTTTTGTGACTATATTATCCTCTTCTCCAACATTTCAAGCAGGGCAAGAGCAGCTAAACACCTCTTCACAGTCGATTGATCGCGCGCCATTTTTTGGCGCGCGTTTGTTTTCTTAGGATTCTGGGAAGACTTTGGACCCAGACCTCTCGAGCCGGAGTGTTGGATCCAACATGTTGCATTCGTTTGGCCACCTCATCCAACAATGTGCAACATTGTGCAACAATGTTGGATCCGTTTGGCCGGGCCTTAAGAAACAACCAAACACAATGTTTACTGCGCATCCTCAATCATCCATTGGCGCATAACCACAATTCCTAGCGCCATATCACTGCGCATCCTGAAATATTTCCGTTCGCGCATAACCACAATTCCTTGTGCATACCACTGCGCATCCTAAATCTCCCATTTGCGCATAAACACAATTCCTTGCGTTTGGTAAGAAAAGTGATTGCAAGCCCCTATAATGTAATCTTCTGCTGATTAGAGAGCTGCCTCGCTCGTTCGCTTCAGGCTCACTCGCTGCGGCAGCAATTACAGTCAGGGAAGTACATCGTAGTTAAAATTAGTGCTTGACACCGACTCTTGTTAATTATAACGTTAGAAACAACGTTAATAAAACTTGAAAGACGTCTCGACCAAACAACGTTAGCCTTCATCGGATTTTTAAAGCCAACAAAATGACGGCTTTCTAACGGTTCACAGTTCTGCGTGCTACGCCTGCAAAAACGTAACAAACGACCGCTGCGCGTGATTACGCGAGGGATTTGTACACATCGGGGATGTCAATGCGTTCGTTTCCCGCGTTGTTGTCTCTTTGCAAATGCCAGGCCTCGAGGAAAAGTCTCTCGTGAAAATCACGAGTCTATACTATGGCCAAATTGGTTCGCGTGTTGCGAAACTTTGGAATTGTTGTCTTCAAACCGAACCGCCCTTTTATGTTCTTTTAACCTTGTTTCCAAGGCTCTGTCAGTCAGCCCGTAGTATACGAAATTGCAATCAACGCAGCCGATCTTGTAAACAACACCTCTGCACTGCAAGGCAGAGGGTTTGTCCTTTGGTCTCGGGAAAACACGTGCGCAGAACATTGAAAGACTTTTGAGCGAATATTACTTTCTTAGAGCGCCGGCAATATGTGCTATTTTTCCAGTTTCGGAAGACACACAAGTTGTGTCGAGCGGACCAAACTTCAATCAGTCCTAGAAATGTTCAGTTAGAATTTTTAATCAAATGAAACTTATTTGACTAGGTAAGGGCTTCGAAATCCCAGCTTTAGAGAAAAATCAAATTTTCCAAGTAAAATCAGTTGTCTGATTTTACAAAGACAGCCTCTTAAAGTGTTATATTGGCAAAAGAACTACGAGCCACATCAAAGTGGCTCATGTGTTTGGAACGCCTCAAATTATAATACGAGCCATATTAAAATTATTTTAAAGGGTACATATAAATGCCAACAAAAATATAACACTTACATGGTAATCAGTGCTTAGTACTGTGTGTCTTGCACATGCTGTGCACAGCTCCTCGGCTTCTGTCTTTGTCATATAAACACAATGCAGACACAGCCAAGCCAGCTCAGGAACACTGCTTAGATGCTGAATCAGGACACTGACTCCTCGGCCAAGTGGATTGTTTGAAAGGTCAAAATTGTAAAGCTTTGGTACATTCTTCAATGCGTGGGCCAGCGCTGATACTTCCTCTTCGCCCATCCCTGTATTACACAGCCTCAGCTTCTCCAAACCAGGAACACAGTTTAAGTGTTTAGCCAGATTCGTAATCCCATAACGCAACAACGGGTTGTTTGACAAGTCGAGTTCGTGCAAGTTACCAGCCTGGTGCAGTGAACTGGCGATCTCATTAACACATGTTGAGGGCATATTGATGTTGTTAAGGTGTAAGCAGTGGAGATTGTCGGAAAAGTGAATGTTGGCAACCATACTCTCTAGCAGCCCAGGGTCGTATGACGTAACTATGTTGCCGTAGATTACGATGTCGCGAGGATGTGGTATGAAAGGTAACACGTTTTTCACAACCGTGAGTTCCTCCCTTGTTGGGAGGTACGTAATTGCAATCTCTCGGACCATTGAAAGACAATGCTGGACAGTCTGGTCCAGTATGTTCTCAGTCAAAACCAACGCACCGCTGTTGTCTGATTGATTCTTTGACTGGTCATCAACAGGCTTCTGAGAAGACACTGATGTTGATGTGAGTTCAGTGAACAGTTCTGTAGGCAGAGCGTCCGGGTAGTCCATGCAAATGCGAGTAAGGCAGAACAACATCTGCTGTCTTTCTTTCTTAAGGAAAAAGCTGTCTGCTGATAGATTGGCGTAGTTTTTTACCCTCCTGACTTCCCCTGAACACAACACCAGAGAAGTGTTTAAGTCAGCAAGTAAAGAGAAAACTTTTTCATCTATTTCTTTACTCCCCAAAAATAGATAGCCTGGACATCTATTGGTGGAGTTCAGTAAGTGTTCTCTGGCAGCAACAGAAACCTGTTCACCATTTAGTATTAGAACATAATTAACACACTTAAGGAAAAAAGGGAACACAACTTGTCTGCCTGATGCTGCACAAGAAAAAAAACAATCCGAACAGATAGACATAAAACTTGTTTCACCATATGACAAATCCTCAACAGAAGGTGTCTCGGTGAAGTTGTACGCTGTAAGACCTTCTTTGTCTCCTATCATCTGCAAATGACTGAGAACAGCGCAGGCAGCATCTGATGACAATTCACAGGCGAATTTCAGAACTTCAAAGATCTCCTCTATTTTTTGAAATGAGTCAACTTTGAAAGGCAGGTGACACTTTCATTTTTCCTATTGGTCAGTTCTTGAACGATGAACTTGGCAGCGACGAACTCCTGAACGGACTTATGAAGGAAATAGACGATTTTCTCAGGAATTGAACTTGAAAGCTTTGAAGTTTGCAAAAATCCAGTGTCAATAAATTTCTTGAAGACATCGTCGTCAGGCAGTTTGCTAAAGCTGAAATGAAGACGGTTCTCCAAAAGAGCGTAAAAAGCAAGTTCTCCTAATCTAGATAGTTCCTCTTTGTATTCATATGTGCTTTGAATCTCCTCCTCTGAATCTTTTGAATCCAGGTGATACAAGAGCGTCTGCATAAATCTTGAGTAAAGGTCCGCTCGAGAGGTGGGTAGTCCTTTACGATCTTTCTCCTTCCAGACAAGACACAACATTAATAGGAGAAGTGGTATCTTCGCCATGTCCCAGAGGTCGTG
>JAHPZR010010046.1:12500-22500 GCA_019787425.1 Platygyra sinensis
TAGATTGCAGTTTTCAATAATGTTGCATTGAAAATTATTTAAAGAACTTAACTTGTCAAAAGAAATGAACACCTGCCCATTGAAAAAGGGAGTTTTTTCGTTGAATGTGAGTGAAATCTAGGTGATAATATATGTTGCTGTAATCTGCACTAAAAAGAAAATTTCCCGTCCGCTCATCTCTCCGAACAAGTCGCCTGTCGACATGCTTGACCACGATGTTGTGCGGAGGACTTCTGTGCCTGTCAGTAAATTCAGAACCACAACCATAGCACCTTTTTACGTGCCTGGCAGTGTAACTAGCTCGTACCTGTGAGGGGAATATCCTGAATGCCAACTTTCAGCACCGTAAGAGTATGTTGGCTGCGGATAGTTTTGTCCTGTGTTCGAAGGGTCATGCTGTTGAAAAGAAAGGCCGCCTGCCATCACTGGAGGGATGTTGATGATGATCAAGCGTTTAACTTGAACAAAACTCTTTGGATCGGCCCGCAGTTGAAGAGACTACATCCATCCTGCAAATAATGGCCTTTGCTTGTGGTTCCATTTTTCTTTTGGGTGAAATGAATTGAATTCTGTTGAAATGGATTTAAAAAGCCATAATAACCTTATAGTGAGGGAAGGGATGCATAATATTGATGTATTATTAATTGTATTTTGCTTATGCGTTATTAATTGTAAGTCAACTTAGACGCCGAAGTAATACTAAGCAATTATTGGATGAGGTTGAGCATGATAGCGAGAATTATCAAGGCCGAGGTTTGTGTTATCTGCCGAAGCCGAAGGCTGAGGCGGATAACACAAACCGAGGCCTTGATAATTTCGCTATCATGCGAAAACCGAATCCAATAATTGTTTTATTATACAATTATAAATGTACAAGCGTTGAGACATTTCACAGAACAACAACAAAGTAAGCCACGCAATGACACGTTTCAGTGTAAACATCTTTATTAATGACAGCCGTGAATAACGTGTAAAGCGGAATTCAAAAGGTTTACAGAAAGGATTTAAGCTTAAAACATCTGAAAACGTTTCAGGAAAAACTGAATCGAACTGAAACTTTTGAACAAAATTCTAAAGTTAAGTTGTACGGTCTTATGAAAAATGTTCCCGATTTGCGTTTAATGAATGTTGACATTACAGTTAAAGAAATTAAAATTTTTCGTTATCTCTGAATGAGAGTTCTGTACAATAAATTCCTCTTGAGAAAGGCTAATAACAGGAGATAACTGGTGCGGATTAATAGCCACTTCCTCACCTCTCACCTCGCACTCTGTCGTCAGGGTTTCCGACATTTTTCTCTTGGTTGAAATGTCAGTCCTGCTGTAGCTCCGAATGCTGGATTCATTTCTGTGCCCGCTCACCGCCATGATATGCCTTGCTTCGAACCCTGACTTGTCCAGGATTGTAACCGCCGTTGCCCTGATCGAGTGATTGGTGTAACACTTTGAAAGTTTGGCTTCTCGAGAGATCCTTTTCATTTTTTCACCGAGCAAACGCTCTCCGACAACCATGTTATCGTACCACACTTGATCAGATATGCCGGCGTTTTTCTTCGGCCGCTGAAACAAAAATTCGTTTGAGGGATTCAGGTGCTGTATGTACCGTTCAAATGAAGCCACAGGACAGTGTGGTCCTGGTTTCTCGAACATCACGCCTCCTTCAAATCCTTCATCATTTTCTCGTCGGTTCTTTGTGAGTTCATCTGTTGTTTTGCACACATATTTTGCACCTTTGCCATCCGTGCTGAATGAAAAATCAGTTTTTTTGAGTTCACGAAGATTTTGCCTTCCTCGCGACAAAAGTACAACATAACCTCGAAAAAAACTTTGTTTTGAAGCGTTTCCGGGCTGTTTTGGTTAAAAACATCGCTTTCGTACAGCTTTTTAAGATCTTCTTCGCAGATCGGTGGCGTGTGTTCGACTTTGGCGAGCCCTTGTCGTTTTAGTTCAACGCACTTGGCGCCAAAAACTTTGTTTGCCTCGGCAAATGCTGGATCGTTTATTATATCGAAGCCAAGAGTCGCCTTGAAGTGTCTGCCCAGTCCAAATCTCAGGCTGTTGAGAGTGCTTTTGGAATAAGAAGTTCCATCGACTTTTCTAGCTTCGGCATAAAATAGTTTGAGAACGTTACTGATGCCATCTTTGGTTTGCGGTTCGGGAACTTTCTTCTCCTTCAAATACTGCTGTAAAACTCTAAGAGCTGTCTTGGTAGCTCGTTTGGTGTTCTTTGCGTCCTTGTCGTCAACAAGGCGTCCTAAATCCGCTTCTGAGACTGACGCGAATCTTGGAGCGGACTCCGCCATGACAATCTTGCTCAAACCGCCGGCTAGCTTGTCAGGTGACGAAAACCATTGTCTGCAAAAACGCGTCATACCTACATGCATAAACGCCAGTGTCTGTAGATGTGACGCGATGACACAGCGCCATCTAGAATTAGCGGGGTGCTTTTAGCCAATATCGCGTCACATCTACAGACACTGGCGTTTATGCATGTAGGTATGACGCGTTTTTGCAGACAATGGTTTTCGTCACCTGACAAGCTAGCCGGCGGTTTGAGCAAGATTGTCATGGCGGAGTCCGCTCCAAGATTCGCGTCAGTCTCAGAAGCGGATTTAGGACGCCTTGTTGACGACAAGGACGCAAAGAACACCAAACGAGCTACCAAGACAGCTCTTAGAGTTTTACAGCAGTATTTGAAGGAGAAGAAAGTTCCCGAACCGCAAACCAAAGATGGCATCAGTAACGTTCTCAAACTATTTTATGCCGAAGCTAGAAAAGTCGATGGAACTTCTTATTCCAAAGCACTCTCAACAGCCTGAGATTTGGACTGGGCAGACACTTCAAGGCGACTCTTGGCTTCGATATAATAAACGATCCAGCATTTGCCGAGGCAAACAAAGTTTTTGGCGCCAAGTGCGTTGAACTAAAACGACAAGGGCTCGCCAAAGTCGAACACACGCCACCGATCTGCGAAGAAGATCTTAAAAAGCTGTACGAAAGCGATGTTTTTAACCAAAACAGCCCGGAAACGCTTCAAAACAAAGTTTTTTTCGAGGTTATGTTGTACTTTTGTCGCCGAGGAAGGCAAAATCTTCGTGAACTCAAAAAAACTGATTTTTCATTCAGCACGGATGGCAAAGGTGCAAAATATGTGTGCAAAACAACAGATGAACTCACAAAGAACCGACGAGAAAATGATGAAGGATTTGAAGGAGGCGTGATGTTCGAGAAACCAGGACCACACTGTCCTGTGGCTTCATTTGAACGGTACATACAGCACCTGAATCCCTCAAACGAATTTTTGTTTCAGCGGCCGAAGAAAAACGCCGGCATATCTGATCAAGTGTGGTACGATAACATGGTTGTCGGAGAGCGTTTGCTCGGTGAAAAAATGAAAAGGATCTCTCGAGAAGCCAAACTTTCAAAGTGTTACACCAATCACTCGATCAGGGCAACGGCGGTTACAATCCTGGACAAGTCAGGGTTCGAAGCAAGGCATATCATGGCGGTGAGCGGGCACAGAAATGAATCCAGCATTCGGAGCTACAGCAGGACTGACATTTCAACCAAGAGAAAAATGTCGGAAACCCTGACGACAGAGTGCGAGGTGAGAGGTGAGGAAGTGGCTATTAATCCGCACCAGTTATCTCCTGTTATTAGCCTTTCTCAAGAGGAATTTATTGTACAGAACTCTCATTCAGAGATAACGAAAAATTTTAATTTCTTTAACTGTAATGTCAACATTCATTAAACGCAAATCGGGAACATTTTTCATAAGACCGTACAACTTAACTTTAGAATTTTGTTCAAAAGTTTCAGTTCGATTCAGTTTTTCCTGAAACGTTTTCAGATGTTTTAAGCTTAAATCCTTTCTGTAAACCTTTTGAATTCCGCTTTACACGTTATTCACGGCTGTCATTAATAAAGATGTTTACACTGAAACGTGTCATTGCGTGGCTTACTTTGTTGTTGTTCTGTGAAATGTCTCAACGCTTGTACATTTATAATTGTATAATAAAACAATTATTGGATTCGGTTTTCGCATGATAGCGAAATTATCAAGGCCTCGGTTTGTGTTATCCGCCTCAGCCTTCGGCTTCGGCAGATAACACAAACCTCGGCCTTGATAATTCTCGCTATCATGCTCAAACCCTCATCGCAATAATTGCTTTATTATTACTTATGGTCTAAGTTGACTTACAATTAATAACGCATAAGCAACTACAATGTATAATACATCAAATATTATGCATCCCTTCCCTCACTCTAAGGTTATTATGGCTTTTAAATCCCCATGTCAACGGATTCATTCATTTCACCCAAAAGAAAAATGGAAACCAAAAGCAAAGCCCATTATTTGCAGGATCATGTAGTCTCTTCAACTGCGGGCCGATCCAAAGAGTTTTGTTCAAGTTAAACGCTTGATCATCATCATTCATCACCATCCAGTGATGGCAGGCGGCCTTTTCTGTGCAACAGCGTGACCCCTTCCCAACCACAGGGCCAAAACTATCCGCAGCAACATACTCTTACGGTGCTGAAAGTGGGCCTTCAGGGATATTCCTCCCCTCATAGCGTTACGAGCTAGTTGCACACGCAGGCAACGTTAAAAAAGTGTCTATTGAGTGTGGTTCTGAATTTACAGGACACGGCACAGAAGTCCTCCGCACAACATCGTGGGTCTCAAGCCATGTCGACAGGCGCCTTGTTTCGGAGAGATGAGCGGCACGGGAAATCTGGCGTTTTGTAGTGCAAGATTACAGCACACAACATATTAACTCACCTAGATTGCACTAACATTCAACGCAAAAATCCCTTTTTCAATGGGCAGGTGTTTCATATTCTTTTTGACAATGTGAGTGTCTTTAAATAATTTTCAATGCAACATTATTGAGAACTGCAATTTAAAGGTCCACAGTAATTTAAACCATTTGTGTATTGGACTGGGAGCTTCGAACCGCCTTTTTCAAAATCGGCCCAGAATTTCACTTCCAAAAAACAATACTTTCATTCTTTTAATGTTGTTGAATGTCCCAATTGCAAAAGTACGGAGCTTCAAAGTCTGAGTACTCAATAAAACGTGCGTACGGACGAGGTTACAGCCCCCACTGTTTGGGCCTTTGGTTACAACTGTGCACAACTTTGCTCACAAAACTATACACACTCTGCCTCTGATTGTGTGCGGTAGAAAATGTTTTAGTGACCATTCCTCCGTTTCAAGCTTTTGCATCCCCTTCGAAAGGTTTTTTTTTTTATGCCTTTTTACAGTTGCGAACAAAGTTTTAATGCTGTTCTTTTTCCCTACGATGTGAAGGGATAGATTTTAAATTAGTTTAATGATTGATGTCATTACTTAATAATATACGTGCTATCAATGAACAAGCCGGGCTGATACAATTGCTTGGAATCAAACACACTATTTCTTACATTGCAGAGAAGGGTCTGTTTAATTTTTAAGTATATTATGTCCACTTGATTTTGTAAAGGGCCGCTCAGACCAACTAATTGTTCAAGTCCTGTTTCGTGAAAAAAAACACACAGTCATTTCTTAATTTCCAAGAACAAAAAAAGGCGATTCACCGTTCACGGCTATCTAACCAAATCACGTTTCACCGAGAAAAAAAAGAAATAGCAGCACGCTTCACCTCTGCGAAGGGCCTCTCATGGGATCAGCGAAAACCCTTTTCACGATGCAATAAGTAACAATTATTGGACGGGGTTTGAGCAAAATATCGTGGAATTGTCAGAGGCGAGCCGATCAATTATTTGCCGATACTTTTGAATAAAGCATAACTTTTGATTCACACTGATTTGAACGGTGTTTACAGGACCATTATCTAGACTGGTCACGAAGTTTTTTTCGAAGATAAACTATAGATTTTCCATGTATCAAAGATTCTGTAAATAGTTTCGGCGAATCCGCGCATGCTCTGTACTCGCTTGCACGGTCTTTCCCACGCATGAATTGATGAGGTCAATTAAATCGATTTTTAATGGTTTCCTCTGAAAATGTTGTTGAGATCACTTCCTGTGTATATACTAAAAAATTATTCTTTCAATCTCGGTGAATAGTGGCAGAATATTTACCTCGATTTTCCCCAAAGAATAATTGTAATTATTATTATTATTTTGTTGTAATTATTATTTTTTTAAATAATTTTACCATTTATTTATTATGATTTTTTACCACGACTTCTACCCACACCCGCACCCACGACCCACGACCCACGACCACGACTCACGACCCACGACCCTTCGTCCAAACATCTAATAATTATGGAGCAAATCCTCACAACTCCAACGCAGTTAGTAAGAGAGTCTTTTCAAACTTAGAGCTGTCATTACATATTAACTTGAGGCGAGTGTTTCGACGCGACGGGCACACACCACAGATTCTAGATAATCAAGAGTTTTTTAAATTAACGGAGTGGATAAGAGTCACAACTTCTAAGTTCTTCCTTCTTAGAGTCTGCCAACACAAAGAGGTTTTTGGTGATGGTGTCTGGAAGAGCCTTGAACATCAGTTTTACACACGAAGAGTAAGGGTGAAAACCACACCTTGGGACCCAGGACCAAACACAGTAGGACATTGATGAGGATTTACATACAGTTATTCAATGCTGAGAGATGATAGAAAACCTCACCGAAACAACGAAGAAAAGCTTGAAGATTAAGCTGAATGTTCAAAGGATACGGAACATCAATCCTAACCCTAAAAGAATTATAGTCTACGGAACCGGGAATAGGAAAGTCTAACTTTCAATCAGAAAATGCGGTGGGACTGGGCAGAGGCAAGAAAGAAATCCTCAAGAGGTTCGATGTTTTTACTATTATTGAAGTTGCCGCGACGTTGCGACAGTCAAGATTCGCCCACCATGCGGAAAACTGCTGAAACTGCTGTCCGATGATGATCCAATGCTGTCGATAAACTGGAATAACTATGTCAGTGAGAACCAAGGCAAAGTCCTGCTCTGGATGGCTATGACGCGGACAACGGTGAAAAATTCATAACAAGTAATAAGATCTGGAGAGGCAGGTACATGAGAGGTGGTGTGGTCGTTATCACACACGGCGAGTTTAAGAGAGGAGCTAAGCAAGCAAGTCATGTTCAACTCGAGCCTCAACGGGTTCGATAGTGTGGAGCAAGTCAAAGAGTTTGCAAGCAAATTCCTCGGGATCAGAAAGACGTAGAAGAGCTTTTAAAGTATTTGTGGAAACACGACCTCTGGGACATGGCGAAGATACCACTTCTCCTATTAATGTTGTGTCTTGTCTGGAAGGAGAAAGATCGTAAAGGACTACCCACCTCTCGAGCGGACCTTTACTCAAGATTTATGCAGACGCTCTTGTATCACCTGGATTCAAAAGATTCAGAGGAGGAGATTCAAAGCACATATGAATACAAAGAGGAACTATCTAGATTAGGAGAACTTGCTTTTTACGCTCTTTTGGAGAACCGTCTTCATTTCAGCTTTAGCAAACTGCCTGACGACGATGTCTTCAAGAAATTTATTGACACTGGATTTTTGCAAACTTCAAAGCTTTCAAGTTCAATTCCTGAGAAAATCGTCTATTTCCTTCATAAGTCCGTTCAGGAGTTCGTCGCTGCCAAGTTCATCGTTCAAGAACTGACCAATAGGAAAAATGAAAGTGTCACCTGCCTTTCAAAAGTTGACTCATTTCAAAAAATAGAGGAGATCTTTGAAGTTCTGAAATTCGCCTGTGAATTGTCATCAGATGCTGCCTGCGCTGTTCTCAGTCATTTGCAGATGATAGGAGACAAAGAAGGTCTTACAGCGTACAACTTCACCGAGACACCTTCTGTTGAGGATTTGTCATATGGTGAAACAAGTTTTATGTCTATCTGTTCGGATTGTTTTTTTTTCTTGTGCAGCATCAGGCAGACAAGTTGTGTTCCCTTTTTTCCTTAAGTGTGTTAATTATGTTCTAATACTAAATGGTGAACAGGTTTCTGTTGCTGCCAGAGAACACTTACTGAACTCCACCAATAGATGTCCAGGCTATCTATTTTTGGGGAGTAAAGAAATAGATGAAAAAGTTTTCTCTTTACTTGCTGACTTAAACACTTCTCTGGTGTTGTGTTCAGGGGAAGTCAGGAGGGTAAAAAACTACGCCAATCTATCAGCAGACAGCTTTTTCCTTAAGAAAGAAAGACAGCAGATGTTGTTCTGCCTTACTCGCATTTGCATGGACTACCCGGACGCTCTGCCTACAGAACTGTTCACTGAACTCACATCAACATCAGTGTCTTCTCAGAAGCCTGTTGATGACCAGTCAAAGAATCAATCAGACAACAGCGGTGCGTTGGTTTTGACTGAGAACATACTGGACCAGACTGTCCAGCATTGTCTTTCAATGGTCCGAGAGATTGCAATTACGTACCTCCCAACAAGGGAGGAACTCACGGTTGTGAAAAACGTGTTACCTTTCATACCACATCCTCGCGACATCGTAATCTACGGCAACATAGTTACGTCATACGACCCTGGGCTGCTAGAGAGTATGGTTGCCAACATTCACTTTTCCGACAATCTCCACTGCTTACACCTTAACAACATCAATATGCCCTCAACATGTGTTAATGAGATCGCCAGTTCACTGCACCAGGCTGGTAACTTGCACGAACTCGACTTGTCAAACAACCCGTTGTTGCGTTATGGGATTACGAATCTGGCTAAACACTTAAACTGTGTTCCTGGTTTGGAGAAGCTGAGGCTGTGTAATACAGGGATGGGCGAAGAGGAAGTATCAGCGCTGGCCCACGCATTGAAGAATGTACCAAAGCTTTACAATTTTGACCTTTCAAACAATCCACTTGGCCGAGGAGTCAGTGTCCTGATTCAGCATCTAAGCAGTGTTCCTGAGCTGGCTTGGCTGTGTCTGCATTGTGTTTATATGACAAAGACAGAAGCCGAGGAGCTGTGCACAGCATGTGCAAGACACACAGTACTAAGCACTGATTACCATGTAAGTGTTATATTTTTGTTGGCATTTATATGTACCCTTTAAAATAATTTTAATATGGCTCGTATTATAATTTGAGGCGTTCCAAACACATGAGCCACTTTGATGTGGCTCGTAGTTCTTTTGCCAATATAACACTTTAAGAGGCTGTCTTTGTAAAATCAGACAACTGATTTTACTTGGAAAATTTGATTTTTCTCTAAAGCTGGGATTTCGAAGCCCTTACCTAGTCAAATAAGTTTCATTTGATTAAAAATTCTAACTGAACATTTCTAGGACTGATTGAAGTTTGGTCCGCTCGACACAACTTGTGTGTCTTCCGAAACTGGAAAAATAGCACATATTGCCGGCGCTCTAAGAAAGTAATATTCGCTCAAAAGTCTTTCAATGTTCTGCGCACGTGTTTCCCGAGACCAAAGGACAAACCCTCTGCCTTGCAGTGCAGAGGTGTTGTTTACAAGATCGGCTGCGTTGATTGCAATTTCGTATACTACGGGCTGACTGACAGAGCCTTGGAAACAAGGTTAAAAGAACATAAAAGGGCGGTTCGGTTTGAAGACAACAATTCCAAAGTTTCGCAACACGCGAACCAATTTGGCCATAGTATAGACTCGTGATTTTCACGAGAGACTTTTCCTCGAGGCCTGGCATTTGCAAAGAGACAACAACGCGGGAAACGAACGCATTGACATCCCCGATGTGTACAAATCCCTCGCGTAATCACGCGCAGCGGTCGTTTGTTACGTTTTTGCAGGCGTAGCACGCAGAACTGTGAACCGTTAGAAAGCCGTCATTTTGTTGGCTTTAAAAATCCGATGAAGGCTAACGTTGTTTGGTCGAGACGTCTTTCAAGTTTTATTAACGTTGTTTCTAACGTTATAATTAACAAGAGTCGGTGTCAAGCACTAATTTTAACTACGATGTACTTCCCTGACTGTAATTGCTGCCGCAGCGAGTGAGCCTGAAGCGAACGAGCGAGGCAGCTCTCTAATCAGCAGAAGATTACATTATAGGGG
>JAHPZR010010046.1:25000-28831 GCA_019787425.1 Platygyra sinensis
ACTTCCACAAAGCACCCAACCCAGTAACAATTTTAATTGATTTCCTATCATAACGATTCAAATATTTTGTTCAAATGAATTCTTCACAGTTCAGTTCATAGGGTAACTGTTGGCATACTTAAAGTTGTTCTCCCCTTCGGCAGCAATGTTACCATTTAGGTTTACTAGTTTTAGTATTTTCAGTTTAAAGTGCCTATGAAATGAAATGCCTCTTTTTTTATTTTAAAATATATTGAAGTCTATGATCCTCTGATTCGTAATTTTCGAGTTTGGGCTTCTGAAAAGCGCGTACGAATTTTTTCTCGAGCTTCAAAGTTGGCCAATTCGTGTCAAAATGTGCGACATTCAGCGCGCGGTCAAAATATGCAAATTAGTACGGTTGACGTCATAAGGTGTGTATCATAGCATCTGAGAGGAATAGGCGAAGGAGTGAAAAGTTTTTCGTTACCGGAGGGCCTGTTTTAGCGAGCTGCGAAACACCACGTACACGGAAGGCACTGTCTTGCTTATATCTTCGAAAGACGAAGTCAGAAGAGCAAATTGCTAGCGATTTCTTCGGATACATCGGCCCAACTGCAAAGTGAAGGATGCGTCCGTGTTGTTCCCTCCATTTCGAACAAAGTTTCCATCGACGGCTTTTAAACAGTAGAGATCCTCTGCAATGGAGATGTCTTAATAAAGATTTAGTGGCGGTACTCTCGAGTCTTCACACGAACAGGAACAAACTGAAAGGGAGCGAAGATTTCAATTGAAATAACATTGGCCCCGCATCATTAATTGTGATTTGATTTGTGTGATTTTGCTGGCGGGCATGATTTCGGCTAATGATTTCTTGCAGACTTATTATCAGGCCATACTAGCACGATAATCCTAATGCAAGAATGCGATAGCTAACATAGGGAAATTTGTTTCAACAGAGCTTTTATAATAACTCAGAGCCGAAAAATGTGCCTCGGGTTGCTTCAATAGGTAGGATCTACTGAGGTAGGGAGAGAGAAAGCGAAAAAAAACAGCCCTCCCTGGCAGGATCAGGAAAATAGTACACTGCATTCGAATCATGTTTGGTTTGCCTTAAAACCGATAAACCAAATTTATCGCTGAAGATGATAAAAGACAAAAAAGCCATTCGAGTCAAGCCGTTCGGTTAGCCCGATGTCTGTTGCGTTACATTTTCGCGATACAAATGGGAAGTCACGTTGCAGAACTAGACACATTAGAATATACTGAGGACATTGTATCGACGAACAGTAAACAAGACGACTTGAGGCAATGCGCGGTATAACACGGAATTCTTTTTACTTTTCGGTCTGAGTTTTTGAGACACCAAACGAGCGGTCGAGTATTTATCATGAACGAGCGTGTGAACGAGAGTATCTCCCGGTTCAACGCAACTAGAACTGGTAATGGATTTAATAAAACAACGAGAACTGGCAATGGATTTAATAAAGTAATGAGAACTGGCAATGGACTTAATAAAGTAAAGTAATTATGTATATTCTCCCCTGAAGAAGACAAGGGAAATACTGTTTGAAGCGACCAGAACATGTGTTTGGTTGAAACTTGATGTTTGCAGCATGTGTGTGAGATTTGCAAGACAACCCTGACCCAAGTGGTTTAATAGATCATCACAGAAATCAGGTTAAATAATTTGAAAACTAACTGCAGAATACCCTGCCACTGGAAAGTTGCACCTCTGAAAATAGTGCCTACGTGGCCACAAAGCTGACGAGTTACACAGGGCGAGGATGCTAAGTCGGTACATGGCTACGTGGCTACATGGCTAAGTGGCTACGTAGCTACGTGGGTACGGAGCTACGGAGGTACAAAGCTACGTAGCTACATGGCTAAGTGGCTACGGAGCTACGTAGCTACATGGCTACGTGGCTACGGAGCTACGGAGCTACATGGCTACGTGGCTACGGAGCTACGGAGCTACTTGGCTACGTGGCTACGGAGCTACGTGGCTACGGAGCTACGTGGCTACGTGGCTACGGAGCTACGGAACTACTTGGCTACGTGGCTACGTGGCTACGGAGCTACAAAGCTACGTGGCTACGGAGCTAGCGCTTGTTTCGGGTCATGGATTAAAGAACGAGATATATTCGTGTGTAGCGCGCTTATTTCGGGTCATGCATTAAAGAATGAGATATATTCATGTGTAGCGCACTTGTTTCGGGTCATGGATTAAAGAACGAGATATATTCATTTAGTGCCCAGGTCGCCAAGCCGTCGCCAGGCCACTAAGCTGTGTAGCTGTGTAGCTCCGTAGCCATGTAGCCACTTAGTCACTTAGCATCCTAGCGGTGTAGCTCCGTAGCCGCGTAGCCACGGATTCTAGATGTGTTTTGGAGTGGCAGGGTATTCTGCAGTTAAGCCTCTAAGGTCGCAAAGCGTAAACCGTCTTCGTCGTCCACGTCTTCTTCCATCACGTCTCCTCCTTCCACGACCCGACTCGATAGCGCTCTGAGCGATCGAATTGAAAATTAAACGAGACTTACCTGTAAGTTGAAGTTTGATTATAATTCTGCCAAATCATTGATAGTACAGTAGGGTTAACATGAGATGCGCACGCACCGCCGTAGGTCAGTCTTAAAAGCATTTTGTGGTCACCTCAGCCCAGCCCAAGCGGAAATGAACTGCCTAATTGAATGTACTGAGGCGACAGAGACAACAAAAAAGGAAGAAGGGTGGGTAAGTATGGGTGCTATGGGCATGTTAACCCTACTGTACTATCAATGATTTGGCAGAATTATAATTAAACTTCAACTTACAGGTAAGTCTCGTTTAAATTTCAATTCTACCAAATAATTACGTACATCCGGGTTCCCATGAGATTTCAACGCGGTGAGCACAAAAAAACAGGCACCCACAAAAGCTGGAGACAGTCCAGACACTTTAATAGTACAAAAATTGTTGTACAAAACCAATTCTAGTTGAGAACAGCCAAACTCATCTGGTTAGTAACAGCAACTGGCTTATTATAAAATTTCCGAAAGGTGGACTCCTCAGTCCAACAAGCAGTGGCTAGAATTACATCAGTAGAGACGGACAAAAGGGCCTTACTAGTTGAACCGCACCTAGTGCTATGACCAGAAAATTTTCCTGTATCAATGCCTGCCTGTCCTAATACAATCTTAATCCAACGCCCAATAGTGGACGAGGTCACTGCTCAACGCCCATTAGTGGACGAGGTCACTGCTCTATGCGGCTTAATGAATTCCTCAGTTTCTCAGTGGTCATGATGTAGTAGCTCAGTGTTTCAAAAACACAAAGTTCCTGCACAGGATACTTGTAAAGGCAAACATTACCAAAGACTTTGCCAGGCTTATCCTGCTTAAGGTGTTCCGTCAAGGCAAAATTGAAACACTTTTCATTCTTCTGCATATATTGCCCTGATATGTGTAAAAAAGTCAGGGTCTGACATCTCTGCCCAGTAGTCAAGGCAATCAACATGACTAATTTCAGAGTGAGTTCTTTCAAACTGATCTCATCAAGGGGCCAAAACAAACTTAGGTAATCCAGGACAGTATCCACAGACCAAATGTTATTGTATTTTGGCACAGGCTTGATCTTGTTAAAAACACCCTTTAGGTATCGGCAAACAAGGAAGTGCTTCCCCACTGATGTATGATCCTGAACATCCCTGACATTAATGTCAATGTTAGAGACTGCGGAACGAGCTGTATTCAGAGCAGAGTAACTTAAGCCTTTCTTGAAGAGACTGTGCAGGAAGGACAGAACAGATCTCACAGAGGGATGCAGTGGATCATGCGACCCTTCACCACAAAACTGTAACCACTTGTTGATATACACTTTGTACTGTTTGTGTGT
>JAHPZR010010047.1:0-20000 GCA_019787425.1 Platygyra sinensis
TCAGGATTGGAAAATTCTAGTTCATTTCAGGGTTTTTTATTTTACTTTACAATTTCGTACATGTATTCCGCTTTTTTTTTGTTTTTTTACTTTTGTTTTGGGCCGTTAAAAATAAACTTTTTTGCATTAAAAAAGTAGGGGTCCACGACACGGGATCAGTTTTTGAGATATTAGCTTCGTGGATAAGGAAATTTTTAACCGGTGGTCCTACGGGACGCGCTGAGGTGAAGGGGCGGTTTTGTGGGCAAATTCCACGCCGAATAAAAGAAGCGCGCATACGCCAACAATATGTATTTTTTCCTTTGTTTCCTGTGGTCAATTATCAAAACCAGGTCGTGGTAGTAAATACCAGTACCAACAAATACCCGCGGGCGAGACTTTGTGCCTGGTTAAAAGATCGAGAAAACTAAAGGTGTTTTTTTTTTTTTTTTTTTTTTTTCTTTTTTTTTTTTTTTTTTTTTTTTTTTTTTTTGTTTTTTTTTTTTTTTTTCCTTCCGTTTTTTTTTTCCCTCCTGTTTGAATGGTTTTGAGGAGGGGCGGCGGGGGGCCCTGCGCTAAGGTACTGGGAGATATGTCAACGTATGCTCCTATGGGCCTAAAAGTGTAAACTTTATGTGTTTTGTTTTTGTTTTAATTAATTTTCATTATTTAATTAATCTAGAGGCTTGAAAAGGGTGGGAAACTATAGGAGTTAGGGGGGTGGGAAAGGTTCATGGGCATGTGCAACTTTCCATCTTCTTCTTCTTCTTCTTCAGTTTAGCTGTAAACATACGCAAAAAAAGGCAAACATCCGCAACAAAAAAGCATTTAATTATAATTTTTTGATCACAACAAAGGAACCAGGTAAGTTCCTCAAATATTCTTGCAGACCATCCGATAAATGCAATTCTAATGATAAGCGCAAAATTAATTTCACATCTTTGAGGATACTACTCGTTTCAACAACCGATCAGGATAAAGCCGGTATTCCGTGAAACCATCTTACATTCTTGCACTATCCGTTATCTCTTTATATTTCAAGAGATTCCAGCAAAGGCTTTGTCATATAAAGCCTAAATACCTTTTTATTTGTCCCAAGCCTATCCTTTCCTCCTCCTTTTGGTGGTGGGCCAGGCTCAAGCGTAATAAACTCCAAGTTTTGGGCGATTAACTCAACTACTTACTTTTGGAATGATGCAACTTAAACTTAAACTTGCAACTTGACTTCTCCAGCCAAACCGGACAGTAACTCTCTACTCTTACTTACCTACTAACTGCAATTACAAAGATTGCAATAAGGCGTCTTCTGTGCAATGTATATGAAATAATTCATATTTGTATTGCGGCTGTAGATGAAAGTGAAGAGTGATTATTGCAAGTAAATTTTCCAATATAAGCAATTGGAAAGAAGAAGCCTGAAAAAAAATCAGGGCTTGAACGGGATTCAAACCCGTGACCTTCGCGATACCGGTGCGGAGGTCACGGGTTCGAATCCCGTTCAAGCCCTGATTTTTTTTTTTTTTCAGGCTTCTTCTTTCCAATTGCTTATATTGGAAAATTTACTGCGATGATCACTCTTCACTTTCAAGGCGTCTTCTGTAACTCATATTCCTTATAACCACTATAATTTTTTTCTTTCTTTTTTTTTTTTGATGTTACTCAATCAGCAGTAGTTTTCTCACCCACTATAACAGACTTACCTCCGTGTAAGGGGTTGACGGCACGCTAGACTTTTCCAAGAGAGTTGGATTTTTCTTACATTTGTATTGTTCTCAATGATCAAATAAGGAAAAGAATCATATCACCATGTCAAGGAAGTCTCAGAGTACTCTTGCTATGCAACTCATCCCAAATCAACTTACCAGCGCCGGCGTTACCACAATAGCGAACTGGGCTGCGCCAAGATGACCTCTGTAACTCATAGACGTAATAAGAACTGCAGTTCTTCACTTGAATTATGTTATGCCACAAACAACAGTCTGTCATCCCACTAAAACAGACTGTGCGTATCACCACGCCATCGGCGATTGTGGGGTGTGTACCATTAAGCCAACCTGGATGTGTGGTACCGCAGCGAAATCTAAGAACACATTTGTCAGGCATGCGGTCCCCGGCAGCTCCTTGAAAACGGTACCAACTAGTTACTAGTTCCTTATCGGAACCATTATAAGGCGGAAATGCATTTCCTTGAGCGCGGTCTGCTTCACCAAGAACTGAGTTATTTTTGCAGCCATTCACTTAAAGTGGAAGCAAATAGTTAGTTATACTCGACAAAATTTAAAACACTATGCTATTATCTTTAATTTATGTTCTTTCACAAAGCAGAAGAAATAGGCACAATTTAGAAAAAAAAATTCTGCAAAGTGTAATTAGCCTAACTTAAAAAAAGGATGGAAATTTCAAGATTAAAAAATTCCACTTCATGGTTTTTATTTTACTACTACTACTACTACTACTACTACTACTACTACTACTACTACTGGCAACTACTGAACCTTACAGAGCAGAAATATTAAAATTAAGGTTACGTAACAACAAGGTCTAAGCTGAAGGTGACATGGATTAAACAATCAAGAGAAATAAAAAAACTATAGTGCGACATAACGATTTGAATACAACAATTGGCTAATTAGTAGTGATTATTCTGGAGTAACAAGCTCCCATTGAGGGCCTCTGAATGAATGTGATCAAACAAAAGATCGAAACAGGATCCCAGGAAAGGACCATTAAACTACAGTGATAATATCCCTCACAGGGCCTCTAAATGAAAAACCGACGACAACCATAACAGAATCCCTAAAAAGAGCTCTTGAACCCAGAAATAAACAGATAAGAAAAATAATAGTAGAATTAATTAAAACTCATTGGGGTAACCCAGTCAGTTTAGAGATTTTTTGCAAGCCCACCCCGTGGAATCGTGACAGAAATTTGGGCGTTACTTTCAATTCTCACCAAATAAGGACTGTGGGATGATCTCAGCATTAGCCAATTACAGGCCATTTTCAGCTCTTTTGGTCATACCCCCCCCCCCGGCCCGGGATAGTTTTGTCAAGTTAGCTAAATTTGTATTTTCGACATCGTAATGGCGAACCCGTCGACGGATGCTTATTTGCTCAAAAATTGTGGCCAAATATTTCGGAAATGGAAGTCAGGACATTTGTAAGTATAAAGAAAGCTATTTGGGACCAGTTGCTGGCTTCTTAGGGTGAAATTAGACAGACTTAAGCTTTATGGTTGGACGTGATGAACGCCACGTTGTGAATAAATTATCGGCTATTTTTATGCCCGGGGGGGGGTACCCCCAGAAAAGTTGGGTGGGGGTGTGCGGCCCGCGTCCCAAAACCCGTACCCTATTTATGACCAAAATCTGCGATATTTCCTACCCTATTTATGACCTGACCAAAAAATCGAAACCCTATTTATGACTTGGCCATTACATCAAAATCCTGTTAAAATACCGTGAACAGAATTTTTGAAGGGCTTTTGGTGATTTTCCGCTTTGCGACAATGGTGCAAAAGTTTCTTAAAAACACATCAGTGCGAAAGATCAAACACCATACCCTATTTATGACCAAAATAGCCAAAATAAGCTAAAATCGATACCCTATTTATGACCAAAACGACTGAAAAACCATACCCTTTAGGGCCGCACATACCTATATAGCCCATATAAGGGAGTACCCCCCCCCGGGTTTTTATGTCTCGCTCTGTTGTTTGTTTCGTTCTCTTTTGAAGCCTGCTGAGGTCAGTTTTTCATCTAAATCACCCACGAAAAGTTCGAAAATTATGCTCCCATTCAATTTTAAGCTGTCAGAAAAAAAAAAAATTATTGATTTTTTTGACTGAAAAGTCGCGTATTTTATGTTCGTGTGATTCGGTTGCTATGGGCGACCGTCGCTTCCTTTGTTGCATGGAGCGATGAATCGAGGTCACAAGAAAAAATTCTAATTAATTCTGGTTTTGTCCGATTTCGCTGAAACTTTAACATAATGAAGCTGGATTGTTAAAGATTAGATTTTACTATTGCCAATGTGTGGTAGCTATTTAAGCGTAAGTGAAAAAACGCTTCAAAGTCAGGGTTTCGAAGAGATTATTTTGCAAAGTGTAGGTTTAGCGTGATATTGTAATTAGAGATTTCTTGACCCTGAAGGGAAAAAAATATCCAGAAAAGGTCACCTCATCGACGATTCAAATAAATATAGGTTTATATATGTTCCTAGCACAATTTCTAGTGAAAAAAAAATATATATATATATATTTTGGAAGTTCGCTAAGGTTTTAATATTTTTCCCGCGAAAACACGAGACACTTAAGTTCATAAAAATGCATCATATTGGGAAAATGTCAATTCACAAATACTCAATTGTAGTAATTGATGCGGTGTTTTGATCTAAGTTCCCGCCTTTTGTTAAGACCATGGGGATTGAGGGCAGATAATTGCGCAGTCCAATAGGCCTCCCTAGTGAGTAACAATCGTTTAAGATGTAAAAAAATTTCCAAAGACCTAATTTGCTCGATAATGATGAAATTGATTTGTGAAATTTCATGTTCAGAGTCATTAAAGTGGATGGCCAATTCACAAGTTATTTTGTTCTTCAGCATGTTCGACTTGTGGTTACGAAATCGTACTTTAAACTCAGTCGAGGTGGAGCCTACATACTGCAGGTTGCATTTGGCACAAGTGGCTAAATAAAAATAATTATTAACATTTTGCGATGAGCAAGATAGTTTTTGTTGAATGGGATAATGACGACCAGTAGCTGAACTTTGAAATTTCGAAGCTTGAATTAAATAATTCTTACAGAGATCGCATTTCTTGTTGCATTTTGAACAACCCCCGTTTTCTTTTCTTCGATTTCTACAGGTGGTAACCCGAAATTTGGATGGCGCCAACATCTCATTAAGGTTTTTAGCTCTACGATAATAAATTTCTTTGACTTCTAGTGAAGATTGCAATAGATGAAAGTGTTTTTTGACAACTTTTTGGATATCGGGCAAGATTGGATTCTAGCCAAGTACCAATGGAAAAACTCTCTTATCCGGTTTCACCTTTTTGCTCAAAAGTTCGGATCTTGATATACTGAGAGCTTTGTCGAACTGTTTATCAACATGCTCCACAGGATAATTTTGAGATTTCAAATATCCTTTGTATTCCTTACACCTATTTTGTAGAAAGTCGTTAGTAGAACAATTGCGTTTGATTCTTAAAGCTATCCCAAAGGGGACTGCTCTTTTGCAGTGTGAGGGGTGTGAACTCGAAAAAGGTAAATAGAGGTAACTATCGGTAGGCTTAGCATAAATATCAGTGCTAATAAACCCGTTACGGAAATGCAACGTGAGATCAAGGACATTGAAATGACTTTCGGAGTAAACCAATTCGAATTTAATAGTAGGATACAAATTGTTGATATAATCAGTGAATTCCAATAATTTAGGTCAACCCTGAGTCCAGAGATCAAAAATATCGTCATTGTATCTCCACCAAAGCATAGGCCTCAAGCTACCCTCAAATTTAGCTTTCTCATCGATGATGCCCATCGCTAGATCTGTATAACTGCGGGCGTTTTTCGGTCCCATGGCCGTGCCATGTTTTTGAACAGAGCTCTGACCAGCAAACTGGCAATTATTTACCCTGAGACAAATTTCAACGGCTTTAACTAAGTAATCAATGGAAGGAATGTTAACAGATCTGGAATTAAGTGCCTTTCTAACAGCTGAAATGCCTAGATTATTGTCAATGTTTGGAAACATTGACACTACATCCCAAGACCCAAGGAGGGACCCCTCAGGGAATGGGCCTTTTGCTTTCAAATCTTCTAATTTGTTGATAAAATCCGTGGAATCCTTCGCAAAGGATGGAAGACTCTGTGAACGAGGTTTGAGGTAGAATTCTGTCAAAGCCGAAAGCTGTTCAATTGCTGTGCCGCAACAAGATGTAATAAGTCGAAGTGGGTTGTCACGTTTGTTTGTTTTGACATTCCCAAATGCCACTCCCGGTTTTGGTTCCAGATTTACAACCCACGTGGCAATCTCCTGGCTAATCTGCCCCTCAGAAACCCACTTACGACTCCATTCGTTAACCACTTCAACATTGTCAAGTGTTGGGTCGGAATCTAAGCTGTCATAGTGCAAATTATTATTAAGCTGCCCTGGTATCTTGTTATGGTACTCATGTTGACTGAGGACAACGAACCTAGAACCTTTATCTTGAATTATAATAACATTTTCACTAGATTTAAGAGACCTTAAAGCTAACCATTTACTTCAGATTATATTGCAAGGCCATATGCACGCTCGTCGCTGTTTCCCCTTATCAACGTTCACTATACTTGCAAATTTATTTTTAGGTCGAAAATCCTAAATTTTGCAAAGTGGTCCAGGTGCACCCTACTTACACAATCTAAATGGCTCACACCCATATATTCTAAATTTAGATCACAGGGTTCAAGCCACCTCAACTGATCATCTAAGTCTTCCCAGTAGCTCATTAAATATTCATAAACATTTCCACCAATCAAATCAATTTACTGTTCGATAACCAAGCCCCCCAAAAATGGCGTCCTACATTGCCCTAGTTGTGCATTGATCTGGCTATAAGCGTTCGGTTTGTAGACGTTCTTTTGTCCTAATTATTTGCGTGCTCGCCAAAAACGTTTGATCGCAAGTAAATCAGCCACGAAATGCGTCGGTTAAAGCCGGCCGTTACCTTAAATGTGAAGAATATTGGGCGCGATGGAAAGAAGACCACCGTTTCCATTCTTCTGAAAGTCGATTTTGGGAGGCAGCTTGAAAAGAATACATGTACGCAGGAAATAGACAAGGAGATCGAGAATCCAGAAGAACAAGATGTCCCTCTTCATGATCTCGGGAACCAGCCGTCCACATCTCAACAGCAAAATCGTGTTCTGAGTACCTCTAGTAACTGGGAAAAGGTACGCGAAAAATTGCTGAATTCATACATTGAAGAACAGCAACTCCCAGACGATGTGATCTGTGTAAACTGCCAACAAGGTATCGCTACAACACGATGTGAATACTGCGGCCCTCACCAGTACTTTTGTGTTGGATGTGCACGAGCTTTACATGGGAGTCGAAACAAGTTTCATGTTCTTGAGCAGTGGAAGGTCAGTATGAAAGTTATCGATGTGTTCTGGTCCGTTGCATTTAGTTAATTCTAGCTACTTTTTTAGTGTAACATTTAACAATTATTCTTTGAAATCGAGGTAAATAGTGGCAGAATATTTACCAAGCCGCGAAGCGGCGAGGTAAATATTCTGCCACTATTCACCGAGATTGAGAAGAATAATTGTTTTAGTATATACACAGGAAGTGATCTCAACAACATTTTCAGAAGGAAACCATTAAAAATCGATTTAATTGACCTCTCAATTCATGCGTGGAAAACGTGCAAGCGGTACAAAGCGTGCGCGAATTCGCGAAACTATTTACAGAATCTTTGAACATCGAAAATCTATAGTTAATATTCGAAAAAACCTCGTGACAGTCTAGAATAATGGTCCTTAGACACCGTTCAAATCAGTGTGAATCAAAAGTATGCTTTATTCAAAAGTATGCTTTATTTTTGTTTGGCTTACGCATTATTCACTCGCTAGGGGGTGAATAATGCTCATTAGCCAGAGATAGCGAACCAATCAGATTGCTTAAAACACCAAGATCACTGAGTGTGTATATACTAAATGTAGTTATTTGCCTCTTGCTGTCTTGTTCTTAATAGGATGGCGTGTTTGTCCCTTTGTATCCAGACGAGGCAACTGTTGCCTATGGCCACACGTGCAAAACCTCAACAGCAAAGCTGTTCCGACTTCTGGATGCCTCAGGTCAGTTCATAGTTTCATTAGAAGCTATCACTATTGATTTTAACTGTTCCTTTTTATATTTCCTCCTACTTACGAGAAATGTGTTAATTAATCGTATTCTCAAGGGGCAGCTGCAAATTTAGCAGATAACCAAAATTAATTAATATTTTAAATAATATTTTAACAATATTTTAAAATATTTTAACAATATTTTAAAATATTTTAACAATATTTTAAAAAATATTTTAAAAAACATTTAAAAAAATATTTTAAAAAAGTACTAGTGAGCAGCACACAGCAACGAATCTTGTTAACTCTTTTATTTATCCAACCGGTTTCGTGTCATTACTACACACTTCGTCAGGGATTAAACAAGATAGTATGAGGAACTTATTTTATACCTTAACTATACAGTACAAAGAACGTTCCATGCAGGGTGTGAACAGCAAAAACACCCACAAGAAATACGTGCAGGATATTACTAAAATCCTGCTAGGCGTGTAATGTTTTAATTTTGGGGCTCACGGATTTAACGTTAAATCCGTGAGCCCCAAAATTAAAACATTACACGCCTAGCAGGATTTTAGTAATATCCTGCACGTATTTCTTGTGGGTGTTTTTGCTGTTCACACCCTGCATGGAACGTTCTTTGTACTGTATAGTTAAGGTATAAAATAAGTTCCTCATACTATCTTGTTTAATCCCTGACGAAGTGTGTAGTAATCACACGAAACCGGTTGGATAAATAAAAGAGTTAACAAGATGCGTTGCTGTGTGCTGCTCACTAGTACTTTTTTAAAATATTGTGTATCGCTGATTTTACTGTATGTTCGTTTGCGAGCTCTGCTTGTACTCTTGTCGGCCATAGTAGTAAAGCAAATAATTGCCAATAATACACGACAAGCTACTAATACCTGAACGTTCAACCCCAGAAAAGACAGAAAGTCCTAATAAATTCACCTCCGATTGATCAGCAAGTGATTTGATTGGTGGAAATGTTTATGCATATTTAAGGTGGCTGAACACAGTTTTTGATACCTCTGTTTCATTTACATTTTTCTCTAAAACCGTTGATCCTTTGGTCACCAAAAATGGCAGCAAGCAAGTTAACAACACAAACTTCAACTTTTTGATAATTAAGCTGACGTATGTACCGTTGCCATGACAACATGATCAAATATAAACAGGTGTTTAAAATCGGTTTTGTTTATTTGCAGAAAATCTAGTCATTAGATTTTCTTTATAATTTGCATGCAACAAGCTTGTAACGATACTCGCAAGTTAGCGCTATTTTAATAATAATTTAACAAACAGATCTTTAATTATCCCTCTTTGAAGGTTCACTGGCATATCTTGAATTTCCTTTGTTAAAGTTCAATTTTTTTCAATCCTCCAGTTACTTATTTCCTAAAGTATTTTCGTGTCCAAATTTCGTGAAATTCTAATGAGTGGTTCTCGAGAAATAAGCGCCTCCGAGAAGTCAATTTTTCACTCAATCGCACTTTTTTCGATTTACTACGCATGCGCTGCATTTAACTGGGTTCTTTTAGCAACAAAGAAATAGCAGAGCTGAGTTCTTTGCCTCGTTACCTTTCTAACATACCTTTGTAATAAAAGAGTAAAACCATCAATTCAATACATTGTGTTCATTTGTGAAGAAAAAAATGGTACAGATAGCGCAGACATTGAGCAAATAAAATGATCGCTCTATTTATGCCATGTTTGTTTTTATGCAATACTTGTGCACGCGCTGAATCGCGTTAGCAAGAGCGCGCCCCAAAACTGTGTTCGGCCACCTTAATGAGCTACTCGGAAGACTTAGATGATCAGTTGAGATGGCCTGAACCGTGTGATCTAAATTTAGAATACATGGGTGTAAGCCATTTAGATTGTGTAAGGAGGGTGGTCCAGCAAAACATTGAAGATCTGCAAAGAATAAAATACAGGAATACCGCTATTGCCTGACAGCAAATACTGACAACTGAATGGTCGAATGAAGCTGCTTGGCAAACGTTCATTAGTGAAAGCTGATGTTAAAAAAAAAAAAAAGAAAGAAAAAATATATTAATGTCAGTTAAGTATTGAATTAACGGAAAATGCTTGACAAGGCTTTTTTTAAGAAATGACGTGTATATTGCACTACTTCCCACACTTTAGGCCGTGTTTTATCTTTGGTGAGCATGTATTCCTGTTTCATCCGCTCGTCAAAGTTCCACCTACTGTTCTTCTTATACTCATTTATGATAAGAAAAGTCGCTTGCTCTGCTGGTAAGTGTTTCTATATACTCCTTTTAATACCTTTTCTTCTTTTTGTTTCGTTTCGGTTTGTTTCCTTCCCAAACTTGTTTTTGAGGACAACTAGTGGCTTTTTCCTGATCATCAAAATCTTACCAAAGCCAATTTTCATCTCCCATAAATGAATTTTTAAACTTTACATAGATGTAAACCGATGTTCATTTGTAACGTTAATCCTACTGAAGTAGTTAGCACCTCACAACTTTGGCAATGTATACACTTTCATAAGACATGTTGGGCAAAGTTTCGAAGACAGAATTCAAAGAAAAAAATGTCAGCATTTAATTTTTCCAAAGATATTCATGCTTTAATGTTTATTATAACCACAGGTAAATTAAGAACTGATATGATATTCCTTAATCTTCTTCTCCTGCTAAATTAAACATCTGGCGGCGTCGATTCACTTGTGAGTTTATCAAAAAGCTGTCAACCGTCAATTAAGCAAGCTGATATTATTAGCTGTCAAATGTTTCATACATATATACTTAATTAAGAACCAAACGACTGGCTAAAATGGGATAACGTTAATAATCCTCTTTTTGAATGATCATTTTTGATATCAAAAAATACATTTATTGTGCATTCTCTTAACTTCTAATCTCAGGAACAAGCGATTAATACGTCGAGCGGTACCAAAGAGGAAGAAATTAATGTCAATTAGACAGATAAGACCTAATTTTAAATGTAAAATTCTAAATGTGGGCATTGTTTTATTCATTCATGAAAAGTTACAGCAAAATGTTTTTACTAATTTAGTGTTATAAACGTCATTTCGAAAGTCTGACCATCAAATTACCTAAAATTTAAGGGTCAACGCTCAAAACAGATTTAAAATTAACGCTTTTCTCATTGTATATTAAAGTCTCGCTTTGATGAACCGCACGATGTTTTTGAAGTTCGAATTCATTTTCAAAAAATGTTTCTGATGAAATATCATCGATCGTCAGTTGTACAATGAGAAATCAGTAAAATGAAATTGTGCAATACATAGTGTAACAGAATGATACATTAGCAAGAATAATTATGGATGAAGGCGAGAACCAAACTATTTAAGCTAAGAAAAGAGACTAATTAGTATAAAAGGGATAAATTAAGATGTTTGACTTGGGAATTAAAAGAGGGCTGCTCCTTAAGGATATGCTTCAATTTTTATTTGGAAGCTTGTGGAAGCAGAGTCGAGGATTTTAAAACAATCCTCTGAACAAAGGGAGCTACAATTTTCAGAACCTCTCAGGTGCTTATAAGATGTTGGGATGTTTGTTGGAGGAGAGATGTTCACGGATGCGAGTGGTGAGGTGTCTATTGTTTTCGCCAACATAACAAGCACTACAGCCTTCACTTAAAAAGTTGTAAACTACTCGCAATCGTAAGCCCGCAGGGATAGGATCCCTGGCACCAAACCAACTCTTGATTTTAAACGGAGTGTACGCCAGCTTAATGTCCAGGTCACTGCAAAATGTGCTGACCAACCTCTTATTTCTGCGTTGTGTTGTGATGTAAAAAAAGAGCGAAACGTCAAGGAGGGATTTGTTCCCTTCTAACTTCACCCCCGTTTCTCCTCAGAGTGTTGCCCGTAAGTTCAATGGTTTGTATTTTAAACTTCCGTATATTTAGCTTAAATAGTTTTAAATAGTATTTATTTTATTTGGTTCCCGTTTTCATCTTTAATTTATCTTACCCTTTTACACTTTTTATTGAACAATTTCATTTTATTTCTCATTGTACAAACTCACGATGGATGATGTTTCATCCGAAACCTGTTTTGATTAAGAAATGAATTTGAACTTCAAAAACATGGTATGATTCATCAAAGCGATATCTTACTTCGTGCTGCTAGAAAGTCTTGGTGACAATTTTCATATCAAGGTTGCTTGAATTTAAAGTCTAACATGCAGTAGTGCCAATTTTGTCTTCTGTTTTTGCGTTTTTTTTGGGCTTTTTGCTCTTGTTTTGTTTGTATATTTTTTGGATGACATAAAGGTTAATTAACCAAACTATAAATCTTAAAAATTGCTCATTTGGATGTTATAAAGCCCCTCATTAGCATCCGAGCAGGTTCACCTTTGAGTCGAAGCTGAAAAGGCTGAAAACTTAGACGAACAACGCAGAGTTGATGTAAAGGCTTTCTTGTTAATTTACTCATTGTCTGGTTAGTTTTGATAAAAGAGAAAAAGTCTCAACTGAATCGAGATACTTCGTTCATTTTCGTTAAGATGACAGCAAGCCGCCTTAGTCGAATTTAAGGAAAGATCAGTATAGTAAAGCGGAACGCATACATATTTACCGAGGAATTTCGGATAACTAGGCTAGTTACCCGAAATTTCTCGGTAAATATGTTTTAATTTAAAAGATAACATGTAATATTGTTCTTAAAACAGAAACAAACATTCTGGAACACGACGGTTCTTCGTCTCAGTCGCATGATTGGCTTCTGTTTTCAGTGGATGAGTTTCATTACCTGAATGCAGCTCCAGTTGGATTGTCTACAGCAGATAGCGACTTTGACTGTACCATAAAATGCCGCAGGAACTCGTATTGCCTGTCTATCAACCTGTCCGCCTCCAAGGACGCCAATGGGAAACTTTGGTGCGAGCTGCTGTCCCCTGACAGATACAGAAACTCCTTGGATTACAGAGAAAACAAGACTTCGCGTCACCTTTTCGTTCTGGTAGGGTCTGTTTCATAACATGGCAATCATCTTGACTACATTTCCAAAACTAGTAATAATCAAAGATTAGGAAGTGCGTTCTGCAGGATATGTAGTGTGATATTAGAAAGTGGGTTTTTTGAAGAAAAGGAAATGGAAACTTATGGTTGACTGCGGCTTTATTCTTTTATCGGGAGTTGTACACAGTTCCCTCACACTTCGAGGAATACAGAAAAGAGCCAATGTACCAACCTCGTTCCCAGGGTCTCTCTTCTCTGCCTCCCTTGGTCTTTGGAAGAAAGACCCTGGTTGCGGCTGGTCACGTGACAGCCTATGACACAAACTTTTCCACCGGGGTAGAGTCAACCAATAGTTTTTGTCGATCTCAACTGAAGCGAAAGAAGGTCATCGAATTAAACTGCAGGTACCTTTGAAATTTTCCAGTCCCATTGTAAGCTCCACACAGGTCAGACGAAATATATTTACAAATATCTAGGGCATTGAAGTATCGCTCTGATTTCAATTTAAGCCGGTCTATTTACTATTAGAAATGAAACTGTTTCGCTGTTTTCTGTTGAGTACCTGAATTAACCTCACGGCACATTGTTCGCTAAATGAAACGATGTTTTATTAACCATTTTGCAAAATATATTTCTTGACTAGGCCAAGGAACCTTGAATTAACATCTGTCTAAATATAAACTTGCGTAAACCAGATGGAGATGAAACATAAGCGTGCGGCTTATGTCAACAAAACAAAACTGTAAATCATTTCGCATTGCTGTAAATCAAATGCAAGTCAGAATACTCGGCTAATCGACCGTATGACAGAACTACTTTCAGCATTCAAAAAACCGCACAAAGAAAATAAATTACCTCCGAATTCAAAGATTCAAGAGACTGATCCACTGGTTTCACTTCGATCCAGTACGTGACCTTTTACATTTGCTATAAACCGCCAAAAAGTTCCTGCTCCATTCAGCTGCCGAATTTCTTTGTGAACAAAAGTCTTCTATATTTTGAAGACGGCAGAAATCGTGTAGCATTCTTCATCGGCAAATTCGACTTCGAGCCCCGATAGAGCGGGTAGTTTTTAGCGACTGCTAGAGGATTTGAAACCCACACGGTTTGTCACATCAACCAAACAAAACACTCTGCCACCCCTCCCACCCAACAGATTTATTCTGGGTGGTCACGTGACCAGCCGCAACCAGGGTCTTTCTTCCAAAGATCAAGGGAGGCAGAGAAGAGAGACCCTGGGAACGAGGTTGCCAATGTACAGGCATGACGTAATCGATGTACAGGACAACGAGGCGAAACGCCGCACGTGTTATTTTCTCATGCACGTGTTATTTGGCCACACGTGTTATTTTCTCTTGCATGCACGTGTTATTTTCTCTTGCACGTGTTATTTTCACTTGCACGTGTATATGAGGCCCAAAGCCCCTGAAAAAACTTAGAGGGGCGGCCAAATTGCAGAAAAAAATCTCGATTTCTCACGCCTGCAAACCAAATTAGGATGCGTTCTCTCGTTCCTCGAGAACGCAATAATAATAGCTATAACAGTAGATAAAAATAGTGCTTGTCGCAATGCTGAACCATCCAACAATAATAGAATAATGAGAGAATAAGCGACCGTGCGGAGGGGTAAAAATCACAAAATTGGGAATCGGGTTTGCTAAAGCTGGTGACTTGGAACTATTGCATTTTTACTTTTAAAGCTATGGGTAGGCTCTAGATGAAGAAACGCTTCGTGATTCATGGTGAATTTGGACAATTCGTTAATAACCCATCTCCCGAGTCTAACATTTCGTTTTCCAACGGTTATTTATCTCAATGACAGCTTTCGAACTTACCAGCATAGGAAACCGCATACTTTTCTCTTTCAATCTTTTACAATAGGATCGATTGGCTTGGAGTCAAAATAGTTTTTGAATCACATCTGGTCCACGGCACTATTCAACGGGCAAATAAAAATACTACATTTACGTTCTAGAAAATCTATAATTCGTTCTTTTTTTCCTCCTAGAAACTTTCCATATCTCTAAAATAGTTTTCAATCAATGTCAACAACATCATTTTTTTTTAGAAAAGCAGAATCATTTATCACCAAAACAGGACACCCTCTTGGCTTGAAGCGCACGCGTCTTACATCGACAGATATCGCTCCAAAACAACTGAACAACTCACATTCAACGCAGGTTCACCGGCTAACGCCGCTCTCCTTAAAGTACCCATAATGCCACCTGATATTTTGGAAGATTTAAGCCTGGCTACCCTAAAAATTGTGGTTTCTCTGGATGACGATATTGGCAAGAAAGAGGACAACGATCCAAGATTTGGTGTGTCTGACGGGGTCAGCTTTGTTGGCTTTGAGACGGTAGATAACTCAACGTACGATTAAGTCATCGCTCCCTGCTTTGGATTTGAGGGAACTTCTGGTAATAGTTTGGGTGGAAAGCAATCAATAAGCCCTACCTCGCCAAGACCAAGCGACACCTTTTATGACGGTCAGTTTGTCATCACGGTCAAGTTGAACGAACGCTGGGGCTCATGCTATACAGCGCATGACGGAGGTTTCGTGAAGACCGCTGACCACAACAAGCGACTGCTGCTCAGCAAGGGCCTCACCCTTGCGGTTTACAAAGACCAGGAAACGGAAAGGGTTGGAACAAAGTTCATCTAGGTCACTGTTATGTAACATTCTTCAAAGAAATATCAGGTTACTCGGTTTAGACAATGACATAGGGAGAGTAGCAAACACATGGTATATCAACTGCTGTTAATTAGTAGCTAAAATTGCAAGTATTGCAAGTGCGATTGTTGAATTAAAGATTTTAAATATAAGAGCGACTGCAAAACCAAACGAGATGTAACACTTAAGACACAGTCACAGTCAGATGATTTGATGTTAAAATGAAAATAAACGAAGTCAGAAAAAATCAAGAGAATGCTTCACAATGTTCGTTTCCCTTGCTGTTTTCATTAAAACGATTTAGAATGGCATCTGTGCGCTCTATGCTGGTAAGTTCGAAAGCTGTCATTGAGATAAATAACGTTGGAAAACGAAATGTTAGACGCGTGCGCTTCAAGCCAAGAGGGTGTCCTGTTTTGGTGATAAATGATTCTGCTTTTCTAAAAAAAAATGATGTTGTTGACATTGATTGAAAACTATTTTAGAGATATGGAAAGTTTCTAGGAGGAAAAAAAGAACGAATTATAGATTTTCTAGAACGTAAATGTAGTATTTTTATTTGCTCGTTGAATAGTGCCGTGGACCAGATGTGATTCAAAAACTATTTTGACTCCAAGCCAATCGATCCTATTGTAAAAGATTGAAAGAGAAAAGTATGCGGTTTCCTATGCTGGTAAGTTCGAAAGCTGTCATTGAGATAAATAACCGTTGGAAAACGAAATGTTAGACTCGGGAGATGGGTTATTAACGAATTGTCCAAATTCACCATGAATCACGAAGCGTTTCTTCATCTAGAGCCTACCCATAGCTTTAAAAGTAAAAATGCAATAGTTCCAAGTCACCGGCTTTAGCAAACCCGATTCCCAATTTTGTGATTTTTACCCCTCCGCACGGTCGCTTATTCTCTCATTATTCTATTATTGTTGGATGGCTCAGCATTGCGACAAGCACTATTTTTATCTACTGTTATAGCTATTATTATTGCGTTCTCGAGGAACGAGAGAACGCATCCTAATTTGGTTTGCAGGCGTGAGAAATCGAGATTTTTTTCTGCAATTTGGCCGCCCCTCTAAGTTTTTTCAGGGGCTTTGGGCCTCATATACACGTGCAAGTGAAAATAACACGTGCAAGAGAAAATAACACGTGCATGCAAGAGAAAATAACACGTGTGGCCAAATAACACGTGCATGAGAAAATAACACGTGCGGCGTTTCGCCTCGTTGTCCTGTACATCGATTACGTCATGCCTGTACATTGGCAACCTCGTTCCCAGGGTCTCTCTTCTCTGCCTCCCTTGATCTTTGGAAGAAAGACCCTGGTTGCGGCTGGTCACGTGACCACCCAGAATAAATCTGTTGGGTGGGAGGGGTGGCAGAGTGTTTTGTTTTGGTTGATGTGACAAACCGTGTGGGTTTCAAATCCTCTAGCAGTCGCTAAAAACTACCCGCTCTATCGGGGCTCGAAGTCGAATTTGCCGATGAAGAATGCTACACGATTTCTGCCGTCTTCAAAATATAGAAGACTTTTGTTCACAAAGAAATTCGGCAGCTGAATGGAGCAGGAACTTTTTGGCGGTTTATAGCAAATGTAAAAGGTCACGTACTGGATCGAAGTGAAACCAGTGGATCAGTCTCTTGAATCTTTGAATTCGGAGGTAATTTATTTTCTTTGTGCGGTTTTTTGAATGCTGAAAGTAGTTCTGTCATACGGTCGATTAGCCGAGTATTCTGACTTGCATTTGATTTACAGCAATGCGAAATGATTTACAGTTTTGTTTTGTTGACATAAGCCGCACGCTTATGTTTCATCTCCATCTGGTTTACGCAAGTTTATATTTAGACAGATGTTAATTCAAGGTTCCTTGGCCTAGTCAAGAAATATATTTTGCAAAATGGTTAATAAAACATCGTTTCATTTAGCGAACAATGTGCCGTGAGGTTAATTCAGGTACTCAACAGAAAACAGCGAAACAGTTTCATTTCTAATAGTAAATAAACCGGCTTAAATTGAAATCAGAGCGATACTTCAATGCCCTAGATATTTGTAAATATATTTCGTCTGACCTGTGTGGAGCTTACAATGGGACTGGAAAATTTCAAAGGTACCTGCAGTTTAATTCGATGACCTTCTTTCGCTTCAGTTGAGATCGACAAAAACTATTGGTTGACTCTACCCCGGTGGAAAAGTTTGTGTCATAGGCTGTCACGTGACCAGCCGCAACCAGGGTCTTTCTTCCAAAGACCAAGGGAGGCAGAGAAGAGAGACCCTGGGAACGAGGTTGGTACATTGGCTCTTTTCTGTATTCCTCGAAGTGTGAGGGAACTGTGTACAACTCCCGATAAAAGAATAAAGCCGCAGTCAACCATAAGTTTCCATTTCCTTTTCTTCAAAAAACCCACTTTCTAATATCACACTACATATCCTGCAGAACGCACTTCCTAATCTTTGATTATTACTAGTTTTGGAAATGTAGTCAAGATGATTGCCATGTTATGAAACAGACCCTACCAGAACGAAAAGGTGACGCGAAGTCTTGTTTTCTCTGTAATCCAAGGAGTTTCTGTATCTGTCAGGGGACAGCAGCTCGCACCAAAGTTTCCCATTGGCGTCCTTGGAGGCGGACAGGTTGATAGACAGGCAATACGAGTTCCTGCGGCATTTTATGGTACAGTCAAAGTCGCTATCTGCTGTAGACAATCCAACTGGAGCTGCATTCAGGTAATGAAACTCATCCACTGAAAACAGAAGCCAATCATGCGACTGAGACGAAGAACCGTCGTGTTCCAGAATGTTTGTTTCTGTTTTAAGAACAATATTACATGTTATCTTTTAAATTAAAACATATTTACCGAGAAATTTCGGGTAACTAGCCTAGTTATCCGAAATTCCTCGGTAAATATGTATGCGTTCCGCTTTACTATACTGATCTTTCCTTAAATTCGACTAAGGCGGCTTGCTGTCATCTTAACGAAAATGAACGAAGTATCTCGATTCAGTTGAGACTTTTTCTCTTTTATCAAAACTAACCAGACAATGAGTAAATTAACAAGAAAGCCTTTACATCAACTCTGCGTTGTTCGTCTAAGTTTTCAGCCTTTTCAGCTTCGACTCAAAGGTGAACCTGCTCGGATGCTAATGAGGGGCTTTATAACATCCAAATGAGCAATTTTTTAAGATTTATAGTTTGGTTAATTAACCTTTATGTCATCCAAAAAATATACAAACAAAACAAGAGCAAAAAGCCAAAAAAAACGCAAAAACAGAAGACAAAATTGGCACTACTGCATGTTAGACTTTAAATTCAAGCAACCTTGATATGAAAATTGTCACCAAGACTTTCTAGCAGCACGAAGTAAGATATCGCTTTGATGAATCATACCATGTTTTTGAAGTTCAAATTCATTTCTTAATCAAAACAGGTTTCGGATGAAACATCATCCATCGTGAGTTTGTACAATGAGAAATAAAATGAAATTGTTCAATAAAAAGTGTAAAAGGGTAAGATAAATTAAAGATGAAAACGGGAACCAAATAAAATAAATACTATTTAAAACTATTTAAGCTAAATATACGGAAGTTTAAAATACAAACCATTGAACTTACGGGCAACACTCTGAGGAGAAACGGGGGTGAAGTTAGAAGGGAACAAATCCCTCCTTGACGTTTCGCTCTTTTTTTACATCACAACACAACGCAGAAATAAGAGGTTGGTCAGCACATTTTGCAGTGACCTGGACATTAAGCTGGCGTACACTCCGTTTAAAATCAAGAGTTGGTTTGGTGCCAGGGATCCTATCCCTGCGGGCTTACGATTGCGAGTAGTTTACAACTTTTTAAGTGAAGGCTGTAGTGCTTGTTATGTTGGCGAAAACAATAGACACCTCACCACTCGCATCCGTGAACATCTCTCCTCCAACAAACATCCCAACATCTTATAAGCACCTGAGAGGTTCTGAAAATTGTAGCTCCCTTTGTTCAGAGGATTGTTTTAAAATCCTCGACTCTGCTTCCACAAGCTTCCAAATAAAAATTGAAGCATATCCTTAAGGAGCAGCCCTCTTTTAATTCCCAAGTCAAACATCTTAATTTATCCCTTTTATACTAATTAGTCTCTTTTCTTAGCTTAAATAGTTTGGTTCTCGCCTTCATCCATAATTATTCTTGCTAATGTATCATTCTGTTACACTATGTATTGCACAATTTCATTTTACTGATTTCTCATTGTACAACTGACGATCGATGATATTTCATCAGAAACATTTTTTGAAAATGAATTCGAACTTCAAAAACATCGTGCGGTTCATCAAAGCGAGACTTTAATATACAATGAGAAAAGCGTTAATTTTAAATCTGTTTTGAGCGTTGACCCTTAAATTTTAGGTAATTTGATGGTCAGACTTTCGAAATGACGTTTATAACACTAAATTAGTAAAAACATTTTGCTGTAACTTTTCATGAATGAATAAAACAATGCCCACATTTAGAATTTTACATTTAAAATTAGGTCTTATCTGTCTAATTGACATTAATTTCTTCCTCTTTGGTACCGCTCGACGTATTAATCGCTT
>JAHPZR010010047.1:25000-50000 GCA_019787425.1 Platygyra sinensis
TTCAGCTGTTAGAAAGGCACTTAATTCCAGATCTGTTAACATTCCTTCCATTGATTACTTAGTTAAAGCCGTTGAAATTTGTCTCAGGGTAAATAATTGCCAGTTTGCTGGTCAGAGCTCTGTTCAAAAACATGGCACGGCCATGGGACCGAAAAACGCCCGCAGTTATACAGATCTAGCGATGGGCATCATCGATGAGAAAGCTAAATTTGAGGGTAGCTTGAGGCCTATGCTTTGGTGGAGATACAATGACGATATTTTTGATCTCTGGACTCAGGGTTGACCTAAATTATTGGAATTCACTGATTATATCAACAATTTGTATCCTACTATTAAATTCGAATTGGTTTACTCCGAAAGTCATTTCAATGTCCTTGATCTCACGTTGCATTTCCGTAACGGGTTTATTAGCACTGATATTTATGCTAAGCCTACCGATAGTTACCTCTATTTACCTTTTTCGAGTTCACACCCCTCACACTGCAAAAGAGCAGTCCCCTTTGGGATAGCTTTAAGAATCAAACGCAATTGTTCTACTAACGACTTTCTACAAAATAGGTGTAAGGAATACAAAGGATATTTGAAATCTCAAAATTATCCTGTGGAGCATGTTGATAAACAGTTCGACAAAGCTCTCAGTATATCAAGATCCGAACTTTTGAGCAAAAAGGTGAAACCGGATAAGAGAGTTTTTCCATTGGTACTTGGCTAGAATCCAATCTTGCCCGATATCCAAAAAGTTGTCAAAAAACACTTTCATCTATTGCAATCTTCACTAGAAGTCAAAGAAATTTATTATCGTAGAGCTAAAAACCTTAATGAGATGTTGGCGCCATCCAAATTTCGGGTTACCACCTGTAGAAATCGAAGAAAAGAAAACGGGGGTTGTTCAAAATGCAACAAGAAATGCGATCTCTGTAAGAATTATTTAATTCAAGCTTCGAAATTTCAAAGTTCAGCTACTGGTCGTCATTATCCCATTCAACAAAAACTATCTTGCTCATCGCAAAATGTTAATAATTATTTTTATTTAGCCACTTGTGCCAAATGCAACCTGCAGTATGTAGGCTCCACCTCGACTGAGTTTAAAGTACGATTTCGTAACCACAAGTCGAACATGCTGAAGAACAAAATAACTTGTGAATTGGCCATCCACTTTAATGACTCTGAACATGAAATTTCACAAATCAATTTCATCATTATCGAGCAAATTAGGTCTTTGGAAATTTTTTTACATCTTAAACGATTGTTACTCACTAGGGAGGCCTATTGGACTGCGCAATTATCTGCCCTCAATCCCCATGGTCTTAACAAAAGGCGGGAACTTAGATCAAAACACCGCATCAATTACTACAATTGAGTATTTGTGAATTGACATTTTCCCAATATGATGCATTTTTATGAACTTAAGTGTCTCGTGTTTTCGCGGGAAAAATATTAAAACCTTAGCGAACTTCCAAAATATATATATATATATTTTTTTTTCACTAGAAATTGTGCTAGGAACATATATAAACCTATATTTATTTGAATCGTCGATGAGGTGACCTTTTCTGGATATTTTTTTCCCTTCAGGGTCAAGAAATCTCTAATTACAATATCACGCTAAACCTACACTTTGCAAAATAATCTCTTCGAAACCCTGACTTTGAAGCGTTTTTTCACTTACGCTTAAATAGCTACCACACATTGGCAATAGTAAAATCTAATCTTTAACAATCCAGCTTCATTATGTTAAAGTTTCAGCGAAATCGGACAAAACCAGAATTAATTAGAATTTTTTCTTGTGACCTCGATTCATCGCTCCATGCAACAAAGGAAGCGACGGTCGCCCATAGCAACCGAATCACACGAACATAAAATACGCGACTTTTCAGTCAAAAAAATCAATAATTTTTTTTTTTTCTGACAGCTTAAAATTGAATGGGAGCATAATTTTCGAACTTTTCGTGGGTGATTTAGATGAAAAACTGACCTCAGCAGGCTTCAAAAGAGAACGAAACAAACAACAGAGCGAGACATAAAAACCCGGGGGGGGTACTCCCTTATATGGGCTATATAGGTATGTGCGGCCCTAAAGGGTATGGTTTTTCAGTCGTTTTGGTCATAAATAGGGTATCGATTTTAGCTTATTTTGGCTATTTTGGTCATAAATAGGGTATGGTGTTTGATCTTTCGCACTGATGTGTGTTTTAATACACTTTGCGCTGATGATATTATCTCTAAGTCTTATCTCGCAGTGGGATTTTGTACCTGCAAAATCTTCCTCCCCCCCCCCTGACGTCCCCGTAATGATCAGTTCCAAAAGCCCTTCAAAAATCCTGTTCACAGGTAATTTAACAGGATTTTGATGTATGGCCATTCATAATATATGTTGTTTTCTATATTTTTGTCCGGCATCACTATTTTATTAATCTCGCATCTTTTTTCCTACCATATTTTTTCCTTTTTCTTTTCCCTCCTTTCCCCTCCCCCCCCCCCCCCCCCCCCTTTTTCTTTTTTTCCCCCCCCCTTTCTCTCCCCTCCCTTTTTTCCCCTTCTTTCGTCTTCTCCCCCCCCCCCCCCCCCCCCCCTTTTCCCCTTTTTCCCCCCTTCCCCCCCCCCCCCCCCCCCCCCCCCCCCCCTCCCCCCTCCCCCTCCCCCCAATCCTTGCCTCTCCCCCCTTCTTTTATCCCCATCCCCCACGTTTCGGACCTCTGGCCCGGCCCCGCAGGCCGCCCGCTCCCAAAGCGAGAACTATGGCCCCCCTCCGGTACAGCCCTTCTTCAACGATCCATCCGAAAAAACCGGTATTTAACCGCCATTTGCGTGACGTGACTGTGTGAAAACATGTATTTTTCACTCTAAGAATCATGGGAAGACCTTTCATCACCCCCTGGATCTGCCAGTGAACATAGTTCCCTTGGTCTCCTTCAATACCTTGACTTTGACTTTGTAGTGGGCCTCTATCGTAGACTTTGTCTCCGACTCGTTTCACCATTTTGCGCTCTTGCCACCGAAAGATCTCCTGAAGTTCTTGAGAGGAAGTTATGCATGGTACTCACCAACTTGGTCGCCGTATCGACGAGAAATTTCAAAAGGGGAAAACCACTGAAGATATCTTAGATGTCACGTACCATGTACTTGCCCTTTGATCTGTCAACTGACTGTATCGCATCATCTTGCTCCTCGGTGACAGTCTCTCGAACATTGCTACTGATGGCGCGTTGGACTGTGATCACCTCTTGTTTGAGCTGCTTAAGTGTGTTTTCGAGCTGTCCGAGAAGTCTGATTCTTTCGCTTTCATCACTTTCTACGTATTTGACAATTTCTTTCGGGGTTTGTTTAGACGAAGACGAACCCATGTTGACTAAAATGTTTTCAGAAGCCTCAGGAAGGCAACAAGAAGACAAACAACTTTGACGTAATATTTCAAAAACGAGCGCGAGGGTTTCATCAGGTTCCATCATTTGAATATTTTCTCAATTCAACTATTATATTGAGACGTGAAATGTGCATGATCCTCAAAACAATGTGCATGATGTGCATGATCCAATCACCTAACTGCTGCGCTGTGACAATTTTTGAATATTCATCGGCTGATGTCACGTTGTTACCTAGGTGTTTGTCAGTTTGAGCGAGCACGTTACTTCGGAAAGCAAATGGCAAGAGTACAGATTTAGACCTCCTAAAACTAGCAAAGAAGAGGACAAGTGTGTGGCCAGCGTTATTTCGAGGTAACGTGTGCATTTGGTCTGATAAAATTTCTAGCTTCAGTGTCATTTTAGGTCGGAAATGTACAGCAAGGTTGAAAGTGAACCAAAACACGAGTTCGCCACCATTGAGCAAGAATTTATTTTAGAAAAAGAATGGGCTTTTCTGTTTTGGGTAGTTAATAACTGTACCGTTACATTCAACGTTAGCGATAAATAATTTAGGTTTAAAGTTTGTGTCGCAAAAAAGTGTGATTAAATAAAGTTGTTTATCGCCACGTGTTTTTGTTGCTTTTCAATATGCAGATTAAGAAAATTTGCATCCGTGTTTGAAATCGTTTCAAACACGGGTTTCTTTCAAGGCCGTGTTTTCAACCCGTTTTTCACTGGGTTTCTAAAACTCATCCACCTGACCAGAACAAGATGCTCTGGTTGGGTAAGAGCTGCATGAATAATAAATGAGTTTGAGAATGTATTTTTCATAAATTATAACGTACAATTAGTTCTTACCCAGGCTTTGCTCGGTTCCCCAATTGAACCACACCCCCATCAGAATAGGAATTGAAGCAACGGAACAAAAATTGATTAGTTGTTAATTGTTTTGTAATTTCTGTTCTGTTGCCTCAATTTCTGTTTTTATATCTTTATTTCACTTTTCGTGTATTAAATTCTCTTCTGTTTCTTCTATTTCTTTTGTGGTATGTCAATTACCGTTCGAATGTCTTTAGAAAAGAATTTGATTGTCAATAAGAAAAATTGGAGATTCTGCATAACACAATTTGAAACATAATTTTGGCGGAGATCACCCCTCATATATAGCAGCCCAACATTCACCTGTGTTGACAAAATTAAGTCGAGGACCCACCCTCTGTGGGGCTTGGGTTGACATGCATAGACACGTGACCAACCGTAACCATGCATGTACTTTTTGCGAGGTAGAGAGAGGACCCTGGGAACCGGACTCCGTTGCTATAAGAGCTACCCTGTTGTCATCAGAAAAACGAATAGACGCTTGTGCCGAGCAAAGTCAGTCGAGAAAGGTTCAGTAGTTGGTTAGTTTTTCTTGAGAAATATAATGTACCTTGGTCGTCACTTATCGTTTAGCCTGCGAGCAGGCTCACGTTGGAGCGCAGGCGAGAATTGGAGCACAAGCGCGCGCGGCGTAGCCGCGAGACGAGAAACCTCTGCACCAGACTCCTCCCCTCCGGATCGCTTTGCTCTTTGCTAGCTGCTCGCGCGCGTGACTCTGAGGTGAGCCTGCTCGCAGGCTACTTATCGTTCACTAGTATTAAAATCTCAATGAAGCTTTCACGTCACTCTTGCAGTAAATCGGCTATTTTCTTCCGTAATGGTGTTTCGTCGCATGTAAGACCTCAATGTCCTCTTTTTGACTCCGGATACTTCTTTAGGATTATATCTTAAAAGCCAAACATCAATTTGTCACTCGTTTACAAATAGTGATCCTCTGCTATAGTTCGAGCGAGAACATTCTTAGAAAGCTTATGACCTCAAGAGTGGGACATTGCATCTAGCAACGCAGTTATAAGATGACTTTTAGAAAAAGTGGGTAACGAAACATCGCCATAACAAGGCATATTGATGCTGTGTTTGTGCACAGCGCTGCTGTAACAAGACCTACCGCTACGAGTAAACAAAACCACCATAATAGCTACAAGAAAGTAACAGTTAGTTCTAAGAAATCACCTGACTAAGGATAGGTTTCTGATCGAATTTCGTGGTTTCTTTGGCAGTGTAAACATTGAAATAGCCATCAATAAATGAGAGAGTTTATTTGTGAGCTCACTATACTAATGACAAATGACAGAACAAATTCCGCAAAACACTGCTGAACATCAGTGTGAGGCGAGTCAGACTAATTTTTTTTACACACTTGAAGATAGAAACTAAATCTACAAACCCAATCTATCGGATAGTAAATTGCTTAAAAGTTACTAAAGAGCTAAACTTCGCCGGGAATTCGTAATACAATTAGCAGCTGTCTATAAAGTTAGTAACGATTGAAACACAAGCCATCTAGTATACTCTTGGCGTCGTATGCAGAATTGATCAGGCTGTTATAAACTGTTTCTCTTTACACAACTAACAAACCTCTCGAAACTTCCAAGAAATGAATCCCGGCAATAAAGCGAAAAACATACATTTATCAAACTCGAAAAAGTTCTACTTATCGAATCAATCAGTACATCTTACATGGAGTAATAATTCCTGTAGATTTAGGCAGGAACCTTTGCAAAACTTAGAAAGTAAGTTGGCTTGAGTTCTTCGGCATCTGGAACTCTGCGGGATTAGATCCATTACGTGTACAATGCACTTGTAGGCAAGCAACACCACAGTATCTTTGGATTTGAACAACGGCACTTTCCTTGGTCTCCTTCAATACCTGACTTTGTAGTGGGCCGTCTATCCCGAAGACTTTGTCTCCCCTCGTGTCACCTTTTTGCGCTCATGCCAGCGAAGGATCCTCCTGAAGTTCTTGAGAGGAAGTCATAGTATTTACCAACTTGGTCACCGTCTCCACGAGAAATTCCGAAGGGGGAAATCACGAAGATACGTTGGATATGATGTACCATTTCCTTTTCATCCGTCAGCTCGATGAATCGCATCACCAGCGCGTCTTGCTCCACGGTGACAGTCTCACGAACATTGCTTCTGAAGGCGGGTTCGACTGTGATCACCTCTTGTTTGAGCTCCTCAAGTTGATTTTCGAGCTGACTGAGTAGTCTGAATCTTTTGCTGTTCATCACTTCTACGTATTGACAATTTGTGTGGACGAAGACGAGTCCATGGTTATCTAAAATGTTTTCAGTAGCCTCAGGATGGAACAAGAAGACAACATCTCTTTCTCCGGAATTTGGGTTTGACAGGATCATTGAACAAGGCCAGATAGTTCCCTTTATGTATAGTGACGTAGGCTGAGACAAGACTCGTTACCATGAGTGACATATGAGCTCAGTACGTGTTGTCATCATAGCCTCCTACGCGGACATTCTTTGGGTTCTTCAGACAATCTTCTTCCCCACCACGAAGTTCTGTTGAAGCCAAGGAGACATTCCTGTTCTAATTTGTTTGTTCGCGTCCCGATCATGGCTGCGGACCTTGCTCTAAAGATAGACTGGAGATCACGTGAAAATTAGTTTAATAAAGCTAATAATAGACTGAACAGACTCACAAATAAACTCTCTTCATTTACTAGGTTAATTTAAAACTTTTCTTTGTAATAGTTTACATCGTCATGCTTCTTTTGTTATCTATAGTTAATTAGCATTTTGGCTCACATTATATATTTATTCAACTTTGTACTTTGTGATTTAACTGAAGATGTCCAGGAGTTGTCTGTCCGTAGACATAGTATTTACAGTTTAAAAAGTGTGGGCGGAATTCTTTAGGGTTCCGCTTATACGTTCTACGACTAATGCTCATGCGGGTATGCTAATGGCTGCTACAGACCCAAAGCTAAGTCAGTTATGGTTGCTGAAAGACATCACCTGACTGAAGGGATAGGTTTCTGATCGAATTTCGTGGTTTCTTTGAGCAGCGGTTAATACATTGGAAACTAACCCATCAACAAATGAGAGAGTTTGTATTTGTGTGCAGCTCAACTTTACTAATGGGACAGATGACAGAACAAATATCCGCCGAAACACTGCTGCACAAGTCGGATGCGTGAGGCGGTGTAACTAATTTTGTTAACCTGCAACACATTTGAAGATAGAAACGGTGAAATCGACAAACCCAATCGTGGACGGATAGTAAAATTACTTTAAAAGTATTATAAAGAGCTGACACCTTCGGTCACGGTGAATTCGTAATAACAGGGTTAGCAGCTACCTTTATAAAAGCTAGGTAATGATTGAAACCTACGTGACAAACCACCTAGTGTAACGTCTGCGGTTCCGCATACAGAATTGATCAGGGCTGGATATGAAACTAGTTTCCTCTTTAACACAACTGAACAAACAACTTCTCGAAATCTTTCCCAAGAACTCAATCGCCCAGGGCCAATGAAAACGAAAAAACCATACATTTATCAAGCGCGAAAAGTCAGTTCTACTTATCATCGATCAAATCAGTTACATAACTTACATGGAGTTTTAAGAATGTCCCGTAGAATCTTAGGCATGGACCTTTGCCCAAAGCTTAGAACGAGTAAGTTTACTGTCGAGTTCTTCGTAATCCGGAAACTCTGCGGGATTAAGATCTATTACGTGTGCAATGCACTTGTAGGCAATCAATACCACAGTATCTTTAGATCTGCCACAGGGGGGGGATGAAAGGCCTTCCCATAATCCTTTGTTTCGAACTATATTATCGAAGTGGGTTGCTCACGTGACCATTCATTTCGATCGCGTTTCAGAGTGCTCCGTGCGCCCATTCGACGAATCCAGTGTGATATATCTTCACTGTATCGACCTCTCAACTGAGAAATTTACTCCAGTGACTAGTTTTGCTTGTATGGAAATCTGTTGTGTGCTTGGGCACTTCAGTTCTCCAAGCGATTTGGCCGTAAGACGTCTTTGTTGTTTCCTCTGGAGCAAAGAATCAAAAGTGAAACTGTCGGAATGATGTAAATAAAACAGACAGGCCAAACACGACTCCTACGGTTCGTGCCATTTGTACCTTTGCCGTTTATTTTTCGGTCTTTCGACCTTTTTGTCGCTTCACCGTGCTCTTGTTTATGAAGGGCATTTCGTGTTGTGTTATAAGGAGAAAACTAGAGCCGTTAGATAGATCGTGCCAAGGCAAATTTTAAGAGGTCATAGGTCTGCATGATTTCCGCTGTTATCTGCGTGTTCCTTCGTTGAGTTTGACACCTCTATAATTTACCATGCGTTAGTGTATTGTTTTGGCTCATTTCTATTGCAAGATTTGTTTTTAAGTCCCCAAGTATTTTCTTTTGAGGGACAAAATATGAAATTTACTGTGAATGTGTTGCTTACTCGCATTCTGTAGTGTGACGCCGGGCCCGGCTATGATTAGAGCTGTTTGCGAGTACAGTAGGTTGATTCTTATCACAGTTATCATATTTGTCCTCCTACGTTTTCTTTCGGAGACGCCGTAGCTTTATTTCGAGAAAGCTATAGGCTTGTCTAGAGAAATTCTAATGTTTCTTGCAGCTATCTGATCGAGCTTATGTTCCTGGAGCTCGATGTATAGGTTTATTTATCCTTTGATCTTTCTAGTACCACAAGATTCAAATTTAACTCATTACGCGCAAGTCTGTTGACTGTGTTGCGTGTTGTATCTGCCATTATTCGGCTTAGTTCTTTCTGGTTTATGAGGTGTTGAGCCACTCTCTATACGTGCTCTCTTGGAGCTGTCCATGATCTGCAACGAAAAAAAACAAAGGGCATATAAAGGAATTGTAGCAAGAACTCGAACCAACATGAATAGTTTGCAGTTCGACAGCCGAGTTGGACAGTTCCTCACATAAGCTTGATCATAACAAACGAGACGTCGACTGTTTTAGAAGAAACCTGGTCCGAAAGATCTCGGAAAACCTTCCTTTCGATAAAAGGGACAATCCAAATACTAGTAGGGCAAAAAGCTGAAGTGATGAAACGAAAACTGTTCACGAACACATGGTGCTGTTTTAAAACAAGGCTTCGAAATGAACCTTTCGCGCCGTATTTTTTAGCTATTTTAACCCGGTAATTTTTGCCAATAAACCTGAGTACATTAGAATACATTTAAATTGATTATGTTCAGTAAAGGTTAAACAAGAGATTTCATGCTTCAACGGGTAAATGTATTCAAGAATATCAGAATAATAAGCATTTAAACTTACCTTGCCGAAAGGTCAGAGAGAAAACAATGGCGACGTCACGGCGTACTGCTCACAAACAAAGCTGTCAAAACAGAACAAAACATGAATTTTGGCGGAGATCACCCCTCATGCTTAATAGCAGCCCAAACATTCACCTGTGTTGGACAAAATTAAGTCGAGGACCCACCCTCTGTGGGGCTTGGGTTGACATGCATAGACACGTGACCAACCGTAACCATGTCATGTAACTTTTTTTGGCCGAGGTTAGAGAAGAGGACCCCTGGGGAACCGGACTCCGATTTGCTAGAAGAGCTACCCTGTTGGCATCAGAAAAAACGAAATAGACGCTTGTGCCGAGCATAGTCCGTCGAGAAAGGTTCAGTAGTTGGTTAGTTTTTCTTGCGAAATATAATGTACCTTGGTCGTCACTTATTCGTTTAGGCCTGCGAGTCAGGCTCACGATTGGGAGCGCAAGGGCAGAGAATTGGAGCACAGCCCGCGGGCCGGCGGAGCCCGCGAGACGAGACACCTCCTGCCACCAGACTCCTCCCCTCCGGATCGCTTTGCTCTTTGCGTAGCTGCTCGCGCGCGTGACGCTGAGGTGAGCCTGCTTCGCAGGCTTACTTTATCGTTTCACTAGTATTTAAATCTCAATGAAGCTTTCACGTCACTACTCTTGCAGTAAATCGGCTATTTTCTTCCAGTAATGGTGTTTCGTCGCATGTAAGACCCTCAATGTTCCTCTTTTTGACTCCGAGATACTTCCTTTAGGATTTTATCTTAAAAGCCAGAACAATCAATTTGTCACTCGTTTTACAAATAGTGATCCTTCTGCTCTAGTTCGGAGCGAGAACATTTCTTAGAAAGCTTATGACGCTCAAGAGTGGGACATTTGCATCTAGTCAACGCAGTTATTACGATGACTTTTTAGAAAAAGTGGGTAACGCCAACAGTCGCTGCATAACCAGGCATATTTGATGGCTGTGTTTGTGCACAAGCGCTGCTGTAACAAGACCTATACCGCTACGATGTACAACAAAACCACCATAATAGCTACAAGAAAAGTAAAACAGTTAGTTCTAAGAAATCACCTGACTAAGGATAGGTTCTGATCGAATTTCGTGGTTTCTTGGCAGGTGTAAAAACATTTGAAATAGCCATCAATAAATGAGGGAGAGTTTATTTGATGAGTCTGTTCAGTCTATTATTAGCTTTATTAAACTAATTTTCACGTGATCTCCCAGTCTATCTTTAGAGCAAGGTCCGCAGCCATGATCGGGGACGCGAACAAACAAATTAAGAACAAGGAATGTCTCCTTGGCTTCAACAGAACTTCGTGGTGGGGGAAGAAGATTGTCTGAAGAACCCAAAGAATGTCCGCGTAGGAGGCTATGATGACAACAACGTACTGAGCTCATATGTCACTCATGGTAACGAGTCTTGTCTCAGCCTACGTCACTATACCATAAAGGGAACTAGTCTGGCCCTTGTTCAATGATCCTGTCAAACCCAAAATTCGGAGAAAGAGATGTTGTCTTCTTGTTCCTTCCTGAGGCTACTGAAAACATTTTAGATAACCATGGACTCGTCTTCGTCCACACAAATTGTCAATACGTAGAAAGTGATGAAAGCAAAAGATTCAGACTACTCAGTCAGCTCGAAAATCAACTTGAGGAGCTCAAACAAGAGGTGATCACAGTCGAACCCGCCTTCAGAAGCAATGTTCGTGAGACTGTCACCGTGGAGCAAGACGCGCTGGTGATGCGATTCATCGAGCTGACGGATGAAAAGGAAATGGTACATCATATCCAACGTATCTTCGGTGATTTCCCCCTTCTGGAATTTCTCGTGGAGACGGTGACCAGTTGGTAAATACTATGACTTCCTCTCAAGAACTTCAGGAGATCCTTCGCTGGCATGAGCGCAAAAAGGTGACACGAGGGGGAGACAAAGTCTTCGGGATAGAGGCCCACTACAAAGTCAAGGTATTGAAGGAGACCAAGGGAAATGTGCCGTTGTTCAAATCCAAAGATACTGTGGTGTTGCTTGCCTACAAGTGCATTGTACACGTAATGGATCTTAATCCCGCAGAGTTCCAGATGCCGAAGAACTCAAGCAACTTACTTTCTAAGTTTTGCAAGGTTCCTGCCTAAGATCTACAGGAAATTCATTACTCCATGTAAGATGTAACTGATTGATTCGATAAGTAGAACTTTTTCGAGTTGATAAATGTATGTTTTTCGCTTTATTGCCGGGATTCATTTCTTGGAAAGTTTCGAGAAGGTTGTTAGTTGTGTAAAGAGAAACTAGTTTATAACAGCCCTGATCAATTCTGCATACGACGCAGAGTATACTAGATGGCTTGTGTTTCAATCGTTACTAACTTTATAGACAGCTGCTAATTTGTATTACGAATTCCCGGCGAAGTTTAGCTCTTTAGTACTTTTAAGCAATTTACTATCCGATAGATTGGGTTTGTAGATTTAGTTTCTATCTTCAAGTGTGTAAAAAAATTAGTCTGACTCGCCTCACACTGATGTTCAGCAGTGTTTGCGGAATTTGTTCTGTCATTTGTCCATTAGTATAGTGAGCTCACAAATAAACTCTCTCATTTATTGATGGCTATTTCAATGTTTACACTGCCAAAGAAACCACGAAATTCGATCAGAAACCTATCCTTAGTCAGGTGATTTCTTAGAACTAACTGTTACTTTCTTGTAGCTATTATGGTGGTTTTGTTTACTCGTAGCGGTAGGTCTTGTTACAGCAGCGCTGTGCACAAAACACAGCATCAATATGCCTTGTTATGGCGATGTTTCGTTACCCACTTTTTCTAAAAGTCATCTTATAACTGCGTTGCTAGATGCAATGTCCCACTCTTGAGGTCATAAGCTTTCTAAGAATGTTCTCGCTCGAACTATAGCAGAGGATCACTATTTGTAAACGAGTGACAAATTGATGTTTGGCTTTTAAAGATATAATCCTAAAGAAGTATCCGGAGTCAAAAAGAGGACATTGAGGTCTTACATGCGACGAAACACCATTACGGAAGAAAATAGCCGATTTACTGCAAGAGTGACGTGAAAGCTTCATTGAGATTTTAATACTAGTGAACGATAAGTAGCCTGCGAGCAGGCTCACCTCAGAGTCACGCGCGCGAGCAGCTAGCAAAGAGCAAAGCGATCCGGAGGGGAGGAGTCTGGTGCAGAGGTTTCTCGTCTCGCGGCTACGCCGCGCGCGCTTGTGCTCCAATTCTCGCCTGCGCTCCAACGTGAGCCTGCTCGCAGGCTAAACGATAAGTGACGACCAAGGTACATTATATTTCTCAAGAAAAACTAACCAACTACTGAACCTTTCTCGACTGACTTTGCTCGGCACAAGCGTCTATTCGTTTTTCTGATGACAACAGGGTAGCTCTTATAGCAACGGAGTCCGGTTCCCAGGGTCCTCTCTCTACCTCGCAAAAGTACATGCATGGTTACGGTTGGTCACGTGTCTATGCATGTCAACCCAAGCCCCACAGAGGGTGGGTCCTCGACTTAATTTTGTCAACACAGGTGAATGTTGGGCTGCTATATATGAGGGGTGATCTCCGCCAAAATTATGTTTCAAATTGTGTTATGCAGAATCTCCAATTTTTCTTATTGACAATCAAATTCTTTTCTAAAGACATTCGAACGGTAATTGACATACCACAAAAGAAATAGAAGAAACAGAAGAGAATTTAATACACGAAAAGTGAAATAAAGATATAAAAACAGAAATTGAGGCAACAGAACAGAAATTACAAAACAATTAACAACTAATCAATTTTTGTTCCGTTGCTTCAATTCCTATTCTGATGGGGGTGTGGTTCAATTGGGGAACCGAGCAAAGCCTGGGTAAGAACTAATTGTACGTTATAATTTATGAAAATACATTCTCAAACTCATTTATTATTCATGCAGCTCTTACCCAACCAGAGCATCTTGTTCTGGTCAGGTGGATGAGTTTAGAAACCCAGTGAAAAACGGGTTGAAAACACGGCCTTGAAAGAAACCCGTGTTTGAAACGATTTCAAACACGGATGCAAATTTTCTTAATCTGCATATTGAAAAAGCAACAAAAACACGTGGCGATAAACAACTTTATTTAATCACACTTTTTGCGACACAAACTTTAAACCTAAATTATTTATCGCTAACGTTGAATGTAACGGTACAGTTATTAAACTACCCAAAACAGAAAAGCCCATTCTTTTTCTAAAATAAATTCTTGCTCAATGGTGGCGAACTCGTGTTTTGGTTCACTTTCAACCTTGCTGTACATTTCCGACCTAAAATGACACTGAAGCTAGAAATTTTATCAGACCAAATGCACACGTTACCTCGAAATAACGCTGGCCACACACTTGTCCTCTTCTTTGCTAGTTTTAGGAGGTCTAAATCTGTACTCTGCCATTTGCTTTCCGAAGTAACGTGCTCGCTCAGAACTGACAAACACCTAGGTAACAACGTGACATCAGCCGATGGAATATTCAAAAATTGTCACAGCGCAGCAGTTAGGTGATTGGATCATGCACATCATGCACATTGTTTTGAGGATCATGCACATTTCACGTCTCAATATAATAGTTGAATTGAGAAATATTCAAATGATGGAACCTGATGAAACCCTCGCGCTCGTTTTTGAAATATTACGTCAAAGTTGTTGTCTTCTTGTTGCCTTCCTGAGGCTTCTGAAAACATTTTAGTCAACATGGGTTCGTCTTCGTCTAAACAAACCCCGAAAGAAATTGTCAAATACGTAGAAAGTGATGAAAGCGAAAGAATCAGACTTCTCGGACAGCTCGAAAAACAACTTAAGCAGCTCAAACAAGAGGTGATCACAGTCCAACGCGCCATCAGTAGCAATGTTCGAGAGACTGTCACCGAGGAGCAAGATGATGCGATACAGTCAGTTGACAGATCAAAGGGCAAGTACATGGTACGTGACATCTAAGATATCTTCAGTGGTTTTCCCCTTTTGAAATTTCTCGTCGATACGGCGACCAAGTTGGTGAGTACCATGCATAACTTCCTCTCAAGAACTTCAGGAGATCTTTCGGTGGCAAGAGCGCAAAATGGTGAAACGAGTCGGAGACAAAGTCTACGATAGAGGCCCACTACAAAGTCAAAGTCAAGGTATTGAAGGAGACCAAGGGAACTATGTTCACTGGCAGATCCAGGGGGTGATGAAAGGTCTTCCCATGATTCTTAGAGTGAAAAATACATGTTTTCACACAGTCACGTCACGCAAATGGCGGTTTTCGCGCGTTAAATACCGGTTTTTCGGATGGATCGTTTGCTTTTTTCTTTAAAGATATCGGTAAGTTTTTATTTTGCATTTGTCTTTCATTGCTTTTCTTTAATTATACCCAATAATCTTTAAGTAACTATTATGTTTTGTTCTGTTTTGACAGCTTTGTTTGTGAGCAGTACGCCGTGACGTCGCCATTGTTTTCTCTCTGACCTTTCGGCAAGGTAAGTTTAAATGCTTATTATTCTGATATTCTTGAATACATTTACCCGTTGAAGCATGAAATCTCTTGTTTAACCTTTACTGAACATAATCAATTTAAATGTATTCTAATGTACTCAGGTTTATTGGCAAAAATTACCGGGTTAAAATAGCTAAAAAATACTGCGCGAAAGGTTCATTTCGAAGCCTTGTTTTAAAACAGCACCATGTGTTCGTGAACAGTTTTCGTTTAATCACTTCAGCTTTTTGCCCTACTAGTATTTGGATTGTCCCTTTTATCGAAAGGAAGGTTTTCCGAGATCTTTCGGACCAGGTTTCTTCTAAAACAGTCGACGTATCGTTTGTTATGATCAAGCTTATGTGAGGAACTGTCCAACTCGGCTGTCGAACTGCAAACTATTCATGTTGGTTCGAGTTCTTGCTACAATTCCTTTATATGCCCTTTGTTTTTTTTCGTTGCAGATCATGGACAGCTCCAAGAGAGCACGTATAGAGAGTGGCTCAACACCTCATAAACCAGAAAGAACTAAGCCGAATAATGGCAGATACAACACGCAACACAGTCAACAGACTTGCGCGTAATGAGTTAAATTTGAATCTTGTGGTACTAGAAAGATCAAAGGATAAATAAACCTATACATCGAGCTCCAGGAACATAAGCTCGATCAGATAGCTGCAAGAAACATTAGAATTTCTCTAGACAAGCCTATAGCTTTCTCGAAATAAAGCTACGGCGTCTCCGAAAGAAAACGTAGGAGGACAAATATGATAACTGTGATAAGAATCAACCTACTGTACTCGCAAACAGCTCTAATCATAGCCGGGCCCGGCGTCACACTACAGAATGCGAGTAAGCAACACATTCACAGTAAATTTCATATTTTGTCCCTCAAAAGAAAATACTTGGGGACTTAAAAACAAATCTTGCAATAGAAATGAGCCAAAACAATACACTAACGCATGGTAAATTATAGAGGTGTCAAACTCAACGAAGGAACACGCAGATAACAGCGGAAATCATGCAGACCTATGACCTCTTAAAATTTGCCTTGGCACGATCTATCTAACGGCTCTAGTTTTCTCCTTATAACACAACACGAAATGCCCTTCATAAACAAGAGCACGGTGAAGCGACAAAAAGGTCGAAAGACCGAAAAATAAACGGCAAAGGTACAAATGGCACGAACCGTGGGAGTCGTGTTTGGCCTGTCTGTTTTATTTACATCATTCCGACAGTTTCACTTTTGATTCTTTGCTCCAGAGGAAACAACAAAGACGTCTTACGGCCAAATCGCTTGGAGAACTGAAGTGCCCAAGCACACAACAGATTTCCATACAAGCAAAACTAATCACTGGAGTAAATACAGTGAAGATATATCACACTAGATTCGTCGAATGGGCGCACGGAGCACTCTGAAACGCGATCGAAATGAATGGTCACGTGAGCAACCCACTTCGATAATATAGTTCGAAACAAAGGATTATGGGAAGGCCTTTCATCCCCCCCTGTGGCAGATCTAAAGATACTGTGGTATTGATTGCCTACAAGTGCATTGCACACGTAATAGATCTTAATCCCGCAGAGTTTCCGGATTACGAAGAACTCGAGTAACTTACTTTCTAAGTTTTGCAAAGGTTCCTGCCTAAGATCTACGGGAAATTCTTAACTCCATGTAAGATCTAACTGATTGATTTGATAAGTAGAACTGACTTTTCCGCGTTGATAAATGTATGTTTTTCGTTTCATTGCTGGGATTCATTTCTTGGAAAGTTTCGAGAAGGTTGTTAGTTGTGTAAAGAGAAACTAGTTCATATCAGCCCTGATCAATTCTGTATGCGACGCAGAGTATACTAGATGGTTTGTACGTACGTTTCAATCATTACTAGCTTTATAGATAGCTGCTAACTTTTATTACGAATTCCCGGCCGAAGTTTAGCTCTTTATAATACTTTTAAGTAATTTACTATCCGATAGATTGGGTTTGTAGATTTAGTTTCTATCTTCAAGTGTGTAAAAAATTAGTACTCCGCCTCACACCGATGTTCAGCAGTGTTTGCGGAATTTGTTCTGTTATTTGTCCATTAGTAAAGTGAGCTCACAAATAAACTCTCTCATTTGTTGATGGTTGTTTCAATGTTTACGCTGCCAAAGAAACCACGAAATTCGATTAGAAACCTTTCCTCAGTCAAGTGATTTCTTAGAACTAACTGTTACTTTGGGTCGGGATAGCAGCAGACATATCGATATTTTAAGAAATACGCCACACTTTTTAAATTTAAATACATGTTTCGACAGAAACTTCTGTCATCTTCAGTTAAATCACAAAGTACAAAGTTGAATAAATATATAATGTGAGCCAAAATGCTAATTAACTATAATAACAAAAGGAAGCATGACGATGTAAACTATTACAAAGAAGTTTTAAATTAACATAGTAAAGTCGATGATTAAGTGTCTTCTTTTCCCATTGAATATGGATGGCTTCTTTTATCTTAAGTTGGAAGGTGGTGGAAGCGTGATCTAGGATGCTAAAGCAGTCATTAGAGCATAAGGTGCGGCAATGTTCAGAATTTTGCAAAAGTTTAAAAATGTGCGAGGTCCTATCACTGTAAATGTGCTCACGTACGCGCGTGGAAAAATGTCGGGTAGTTTCGCCGACATAGCAGGCACTACAGCCCGCACACAAAAACTCGTAAACCACACCTGCACGGAGCCCACGAGGGATAGAATCCTTCACACTGAACATGCTGCCGACTTTAAAAGATGAAAAAACTAACTTGATATCAATGTTGTTGCAAAAACGTTTGGCAAAATGGCGAATCTTTTTCTGCGTGATCATAGAAAAATGATCAATGTAAGGTAATTTAAAGCAAAAGTACATGTAGTGCAGGAGGAGCCGGGATTACAGTCATAGCGAGTAGCGATTAATGTTTTCAACTAAATGGACTGGAAAAAGATGTTTTCATCAGCAATGACACTCATTTTCTCTGTCACTAGTGTTTACCGTAAGAAAACCTTCACGGGCCTTTTGACTAATTACTTTAGTTTCTCATCGCTTTCCTACAAACTCCCGTGGGTCTCATTCACACGCTTGTTGACAGAACCTATAAGATCAACAACACTTGGCTGGGTTTCCACGAGGACATCACCAAACTTACCAAAATCCTTCAGAAGAATCTTTTTCCAGTCCATTTAGTTGAAAACATTATTAATCGCTCCCTCACATTTACTCGCTATGACTGTAATCCCCCGGCTCCGTCTCTGACACTACACGTACCTTTTACTTTAAATTACCTTACATTGGTCCTGAAGATGACAGAAGTTTCTGTCGAAACATGTATTTAAATTTAAAATACACGGCCCCACAAGCACGTGGTTTGCCTTAAACATTGATCGTGTTTAAATAAAGGATTTTACTTACTTACTTACTTACTTACCTACTGGTGCTATTTCTTAAAATATCGAATTGTTACTTTCTTGTAGATAATTAACATGGTGGTTTTGTTTACTTATAGCAGTAGGTCTTGTTACAGCAGCGCTGTGCACAAACACAGCATCAATATGCCTTGTTTATGGCAATGTTTTGTTGCCGTTTTTTTCTAAACGTCATCTTGTAACTGCGTTGCCAGATGCAATGTCCCATTCCTTGAGTTCAGAAATTGCTGTGTCTATAAATGCCCGGCAGCCGGGAAAGGTCTCAAATGGACTAAATGCCCGGCAGTCAGGAATTTTCACAGAATTTCCACTGAAAGATTCTTTCAAACTGCTTGATGATATTTGATGTTTCTTTAGAAATGTAGAGCGATTCCAAAAATTATGCTCGTTTGCAAGATGACGAAATAACCGAGCTTGTGCATACTATAAAATCGCTTACATTGGCAGTTAGACAGTTAGAGATATTTATCGAATTGCAACAAAAAGCTTCTTTCAAACCTTATGAGAATATGCGATGTTTGTTTGGAATAGCTAAGCGATTCTGAAAATTATTATGGATTTGTAGTGAATGAATTCTCCAAGCTTATGCATACTATAAAATCGCATGGGTCTTTATCCGGCTGCCAGCCACGGTCTCAAAGAGACTAAATGCCCGGCAGTCAAAATTGTTCACCAAATTCCCAAAGAACAAAGAAAGTCTCATCGAAATGTATTGAGTGTCTGATGTTTGCTAGGAATCTGCAGTAGAGGAATTCTCCGAGCTCTTTGACTGCTGGGTCAACTGGAAACGCGTACGTGCAACTCGCCTATGTGTCAACTCGCCTACGTAGGCGAATTTGATCACCATCATAGGCGAGTTCTTTGTTTCTCGTAGTTGTGTAAAATGTGTTATTCCTCTTTCTTTTATCCACTGCCTAGCCACACGAGCGGTTAAGTATATGAACTCAACACTTATAACGCCATACAACTTATTCCTCGTTCTTTCATCCAATGCCGAGCCAAACGAAAAAGTATTTTGGACATTGTTCACAAAGTGATAACAAAAAGTTGTATGGTGGTAATTGTAGACGATGAATAAAGAAGACAGATCTCCACGTTTAAGGTGTGCGTGTTGTCCCAAAGTTGAGATATTCGTCGAAATGTTTCGTACAAAATTGTAGAGCTTCGTATGGCGCCGCCATGTTGGAGGACCTCCTCCAACATGGCGGACGGTAAATAGTGTGAACATCTGGAACTTACCTTGGCTATCTAGTCGACTTATTTTATGAACCAAGCTAAAAAAAACATTTACACAAGCACTTTTCCTAATACTTAAACTCCTAAAATGCCTGAAAATTACGAGAAAAGTGTATATTTTTCGACAAACGTTATCTTAGCTTTATGTCACGCACGGCGATAACTTCGAAATTCGAAATGCGCTGGTTTCTAAACGAAGGACGCTATTGAGCTGGAAAGTTGTAAACAGGTATTAATTTAGTGCCTCTTATGTCTGATGAGGATAAAACCTTTAGTGGCTCTTTAGTTTAGAGTCAGGTTTTGATGACGTCACCTTGCATACACTGTATCCCGTATATTTCGCACAGGAGTGAGAGCGAAGAGTATGGAGTCAAGACAACAATGGGTATTGTACTCAGTTTCTCAGTTGACTTGGCAACGGCAGCAGACTCTAAAAAGATGGCGGCCATCCGCCATGCAGAAAATGAGTTGATGTCTTTTGGTCCTTTTGAGAGTTTTAGCTCGTGCTGTAAGCTTACTCTATTCTGGTTCTAGAGGATTTGAAAGCGTCAGCGAAAGGATGAGGTGACAAGATGCACGAGAAGAGGGGTAGTGTCACGTATTACCAATTTCATTTGCCCCTCGATCTTTCACAAGATTTAAACAGAAAAGGTTAGTGATGATAAATTTTGCGATCAAACATAGCGTTCTTAACGAAGTTGATTAGCTTCTTTGGCTATTTTTGTTTCCATTGGTTTCTTGAAGTTATCGACTTTGACTGTGGACAAGATCTGTCGAAATTGCAATAAATACTAGTCGACAATTTCTCTAATTATTCTTGCCAATCTTCTGTCTTCTTGAAATTACATTAAGGAAGGAGAAATTATTGTATTGAGTTTTATGTCAAATAAACAGATAAGTTAGCACCTAAAAGTGATCATTGTAGTCTATATCCCTGTTGATGCAGACTTTAAATATATTTTAGACCTTTAGTTTTTTAGAGGACCCTCCTGAAAACTACCACTACGTGATTGGAGGCTACCCTGGTCCCAGAGGGTAATTGGAGGCCTCCGATTGAGAAGGTTATTTTATAATTATGTTATTATAGGATCAGCTGAAAGAGCAGAGAGCCGCAGCAACTCCAGGAACACAGTTCATTCAAGACCATGCAGTCAGCAAAGTCACAGTTGTGTATCTATTGACCAAGACACTCATAATCAGAATTCACAGGTATACAAGTGAATATATGAAAGTTGATATAATATTATTTGAACTGCTGAGAATAATATGAATGACGTGATTGATCATTGCAGTGCTATAGACGACTTAAGGACGTTTCGCGCCCATTGCTACTGCGCATCTCTAGTGCGCACGCTATTCATTGGTCACGAGCGTGCCACGTCATTTTCAAGCGCGCGCACGGAGTCGAAAACTCAAGGAAATAAAGAGCTGGTGACCTTTACGTTAACTTTGTGTGCGAATATTTTTTGTTGGATGCTCGGTGACCCCCAATTTTTTTTACCGTCAGATCACTTCCTTTTCTGATTCTTTCCATTATACTAAAAAACAAAAAAAATCTGTACGTGGGAAGTTTTAATTATTTCTCATATACTATTCAAATAGGGTCGAATTGGCACGTAGATACAGGTGTGCGTAACTTAAAAGTTGTATTTTTTAAGGCTAATTCTAGCTGATTTAATGACATATGTAGCAAAGATCTATCAAATAGGCCTATATATGCTGTGTTAAACACACATAACTTAGATATGATTCTTCAAATTAACTTTATGCCGATAGTAATGAATCTGGGCAAAATCGCCTCGAATGACTGGAAATCCTAGAAATGCTATGGTCTGTAATACGCCTTATCTTCAAAACGAGTTCGGTGACCCCCGATTTTTTTTACGTTTTTAATCTAAACTTATCATTTTCTACCTGCAGACAAAGTTTAAAAAAAATCTGTGCGTGGGAAGTTTTTGGGCGCGAACGTCCTTAAGCAGCTGCGAAATTAAAGCCTGAAAAATTACAGGCTTGAACGGAATTCACAGAATATAACAATTCACAGGAATAAGACTGTTTATACATGTAGTAAATTAATTTTCAGTCTAATAATACACATGAAAAAATTACTTGATTCTGATTGGCTGAGAGCAATGCAGTTCAAGTGTAACACCAGTGCAAAAAGTGTAACACCAGTGCAAAACGTGTAACACCGGTGCAAGACGTGTAACACCAGTGCAAATTACACATCGTAATTCTCGATTATGATTTGCAGAAAGATGAGAAATTTTGCAGGCCAATGATCTCATGTAAAGCAATGACAAAAATTTTTTCTTGAATGCGAAAAAAATGGCTCCAAGAAACATCTTCCCGGCACTTTTTCTGCGAGAATTGTTTCATGGTTGTATTATTAATAAGTAAGCATACGGTTTCCTCGTTAAATTTGAAATTAATTTGCACTTGTGAGTTTTTCAAAAAGCTGAAATTGCACTCACCAAAGCGGCTTGTGCAATTTCAGCTTTTTGAAAAACTCACTCGTGCAAATAAATTCCAAATTGAACTTGAAACCGTATGATTACCCATACATAATATTTGTTTCCCTGGCCCTATTGTTCACTTGGTTTAATTGTTTTTGCTTGGTGTTTTTTGTAGCATATTTTAGTGGGATCTGCATTACGACGACCCCATGCAACTGAATACTCTCCACTAGATTATCAGAGTATGCCTGATGTTGGCAAGTCTCCACGACAACCCTTCAGACCACAATCTTTGTGTACAGTCTACAGTTATGCTTCACGTCCTATCACAGCAAGGGAACAGTCATCACACCTTGGACGACATACCAAATCCAGGTATTGCTACTATTAAATCATTGAATACTCTCCCTCATATTCAACTGGTCTAAACGCATCACATTAAATTTAACAAAATAATCATGACTGAATATGCACTAGTTAAAATTGTGGAATCTCGGATATTCCCAAATTTTTAGTGTCGCAAAAATATTTCAAAGGTAGCAAACACTAGCTTCCATTTTATTTTGAATATATGCTTGTGATATTTGTCTTCGGAAGTTATCTGTTTCTTGAAACTCACAGTTTTACTGGAGCTTCACTTTCCAAAAACTGTTCACTTCTAAGAACAGATAATGTCAGTGAATAATATTTTATCCCTTTTGAACAACTGGAGTCCTGTGTGGCAGTGACTCACTGCCACACAGATTTACATCACCATCGCAACACCTTGATTTAGCCTACACTGGGTAAAAAGTTTTGTCCTTCGCAACCTGTCTCAGGTTTTTCCTAATCTACTGGTAATTTATCTCAATTTCCTCTTTTATTTTTAAGTCCTTAATGCTTTTTTTTACTTACCCATTAAATTTGTATTTTGAACTTTGAAGTCTCAGTCTGTTTTAATTTTTTTTTACGTTTTCACTTTATCTCTCCCTGTCACTTTAATCTGTGGTTTATTATATAGCGTGACACAGTATACTGGTCATCTTTTTATCTTCTGATGAATTTTCTGTTGTCATTTTAGCTTGTTAAGATGCAAATCAGCTTCATCCACCTCTTTGCACTCACATTCATCAACTTCCACTTCTAAATCAAACTATTCTCACAAGTCATCATCAAGCAAAAAGCGTATCTGCGAAATACGTAAGTCAGTGAGTTTGTTTGCTTCTGGGTCCAGTTACAGTTACTGTACAACATCTGGTGTTTCATTCAATAAGGGCCTTAACCCACAGCCGTTGATATGATGGGTGAATTTGCCTGTTATTGAAACAATGGGCCCTTTGCACGATCCAGGCACATGGTACAGAATAAATTATGCTGGGATGTAAATAACGCAGTGGGACTTTCAAAACAAAGGAAAGTCGGGCTGGACTGTTAAGAGTTCCTTTGTTTTGGAAACCCCACTGTGTCATTTGCTTCCCAGCATAATTTATTCCGTACCATATGACTGGATCACGCAAAGGGCCTACTGACCCATAAAGTAACAAGACTTGCTACGGGCACCAAGATCAAGGCTATAGGTGAATCAAAACTTAATTTATAACAGCCCTAATTAACATTAGCCCACCCTGACTCCATGCTTGCTTAGCAGTGAGACAGTAACGCAGCAGTACTGACCTACATGTAAGTCCAGTCTGAACAAACTGAAATGGTTATCACATCCCTGGGCACTTTCAGAAATATGTTATACAGTAAACACCCATGTATAAAAAACAAACTGATTTTCCAGTTCAGGTTGATCTAGTTCTTATTTATTGGGTGCTTAGTGAGAAATCAGCCTGAAGATGTTCTTTAGAAATATGTTCATAAACTTTGTTTCAGAAATAGTACACATAACATTGTTATTAGAGGTTTACAGTAGTTAAAAGCATATTTTATTAATTAAAAAATAGGTAACTAAACAAATCATATTAATCAATAATTACAATTAAAGTCTGCCAGGTAGTTAACTAGTTTACATAAACAAGTAGAAATATCACATTATTTTCAACGATTTTTCTTATTTCAACACCCTCTCCCTTATTATATAAGAACATGTTTTATTTATCAGGCTGAACTGGTTCTCAGGTATACATGGTGCTTTATAGGCCAAATATGATGTTCTTAATCCATAGGCCGTTCCGAAATTCAACAGGGAACTGGGGCGAGTTTCAAATTTTAACCAATCGATAAACTGACACCACCACATGAAAGATCATGTCAAGATTGATCATTTGACCAAGTATGATGCTTTTAGGGTGAGCAGAGACCAAGTTATGGACCTTGAAATATGGCTCAAAATCCATACAAACGTCTCTAATTTTGAGACAGCGTCCCCCAAAACCATACAAACTCTTAAAATTTTTCATGATTTCCGTGATACTCTTTAAAATGGTCAAACATAGTGATTTTCATCTCAGCTTCTTTCAAATAGTAGGTGTATTACGGGATTTTACAGCTGTCACAAAACTGATGAAAAATTTTAAGAGTTTGTATGGTTTTGGGGGACGCTATCTCACAATTAGAGACGTTTGTATGGGTTTTGAGCCATATTTGAAGGTCCATAACTTGGTCTCTGTTCACCCTAAAAACATCATACTCGGTCAAATGATCAATCTCGACATGATCTTTCATGTGGTGGTGTCAGTTTATCGATTGGTTCAAATTTGAAACTCGCCCCAGTCCCCTGTTGAATTTCGGAACGGCCTATTATTTTGTTCTTATATGTGGGTGTTTACTGTATCCCAGGAAAAAAGGTTGTATGGTAATTGCAGAATTAAATAAGAGATCAAGGTGACTGGATATTGACCAAGTTCTTTTTTGCATATATTTTGTAAAGTGCGATGCAATAACCTCTATCTCCAGCCACCTTGACTGAACA
>JAHPZR010010047.1:55000-65000 GCA_019787425.1 Platygyra sinensis
CTTAAAATTTACTTACTTACTTACTTACTGCCCATCATGCCTATGTGGCACATAGGGCAGCAACGAAATCTCTCCAACGCTGCCTATCTTTAGCCAGTTTTTTCAATGGTGCTCCAGCTGTAATTGAGCTCCCTTAGTCCCTTTTCTACAGTTCTGCGCCACTTTGTTTTTGGGCGCCCTCTGTTCCGTTTGCCTTCAGGTGTCCAACGCATTGCAATTCTGGCTATGTTGTTATTGCCCTTCCGCAGCACATGCCTGATCCATGTCCATCTTCTCTGGTGACAAGGGTCACCAGGACGCTTAAAAATTTCGGACGGTTTTATTCGCGGACACCCTCTATTGTCCGATACTAAAATCGTCCGAAATTTGTTGCAAGTAATGTAATGCAAAAGTCGGAAATGTTAATTGTAGCTTTCAAGTTGTGTTGTTTATTTATGGAGGCTCGATGTGCGTGAAGTCTTTTTGATGCACTCTTTTTTCTTATAAGTATAAGAATAATGTGTTTTTGGTCCAGGCTAAATATTCTTATTTTCTGCCAATTTATGGCTTGAAATATTTTTGTGAATATTCTCAATTATAGCGTGTGACATTTCCAGTTTAGCTCGTTTTAACTGTAGTGTCACGGTGTCCGACATTGCAGACTGCAGACTGTAGACTGCAGACTGCTAACTGTAGACTGCAGACTGTAGACTACAGACTGCAGACTGTAGACTGCAGACTGTAGACTGCAGACTGTAGACTGCAGACTGTAGACTGCAGACTGCAGACTGTAGACTGCAGACTGTAGACTGCAGACTGCAGACTGCAGACTGCAGACTGCAGACTGCAGACTGTAGACTGTAGAGTGCAGACTGTGGACTGCAGACTACATTTAGGCCTAAACAGCGCTCTGGTTAGCCTGAATTTCAGTCAGGTTAGCCTGAATAGCACTCAGGTTAGCCTGTTTACGGTTAGCTTTCGGGAATGGAAATGGGAATGATATTTAGTTGAAAAATCTACAGTTTGCAGTCTGCAGTCTGCAAATGTCAGACACCGGTCGTGCGAGGACTTTGATGGCGTTGGAGTAACCCGAGTATAAAGCTTTTCTAAGCTTTTCTAAACCCTTAGAAAGTCCTGATACTGACACTCAGGTTAACGTTGAAGTAGTTTTGGAGGCATACTAACCGTCGAAACCTCAAATCACACACATTCTTGCAAAAATATTATAAGTATCGAATCATATGGCGAGTGCCGTCTTTTTTGTTGTGTTTTCTTTGGTTAGTTTAACCGTTTAGAGAAAAAGAATTTAACACGGTTAGTTAAAAACCAATAATTGTATTTACAAATTTTAACTCGCAAAATTATATTCAGTAGAAAATCTCAAGCCTCGGTTTATTCTTCAAATATTCAAGATAAAATTGCGCAAATGTCACCCTCGATATTCTTAGAAAATAAATTCTTATAAAAGTAAGAGTGTATGTAGGTGGTATATTTATGAATGCATAGTTGCAAAACAAAGGCACCAAACCATATCCAGTTTTGTGTGCTTTCTTTCTAACTCTAGCTTCCACAAGTTAACGGATTTTTTTTGTTAATTTATTGTATTTGGTACTTTTTTTAGTTTGATTAACTATGATATATATCTCTAAAAGCGATTGATATGTATCTTCGATCTATATCTTGCTTGGTATTGAGATGATCAAATCCGCAGCAAGCAGCAATCGAAGGCTATGCGACCTATGCTTGTTAATAGAAACCGCCTCAGCGAAGTCGGTAACTAGATTATAATCCCTTTTATCCTATGAAATCTAAACTAATGCATAAAAAACAAGGCTAATAAGACAACACTCGCATGCAAATTGAGGTAATATTGGAAACAAACTCATGATACGGGCAATTTAAGAGACAGATTTTTTTCAAGGGGGGCAAGTGGGGAAAAACCTGTTGGAAAAAATCGAGAAGAGCTTTCGACTAATAAGGTCTTGTGTTTGACTTATTGTACAGACTATTGCTGCCCACCAAAAAACCATGCACAACAAAAAGGTGAGAAAAAAATTATCTCCCAAATAAGTACCCAGACCTCCTCCACTCGCAAAATGGTCCGTTCCTAAAATTAACTTCTAAGCACCTAGCATCAGTCTACTGTTTCAAACTATTAGCCTTTTGACACATGTTCTAGGACACGTTTCATGACAATTAAACTGTCGGTAAACCAAAGTCCGCTGAACCCTTTATTGCGACCCAGAAGCACTCTTCTGTTTTTTCATTGCCTCGTATTGTGGCGTCTTCTTGATAAAACCAGCATCGATCAGATTGTAGGCCATGTCTATAATGCTGCTTTTTAACTCTGTTGGTTTGTATCCCAAATGGTCTTTAATCTTTAACGAAAATAAGAATGGAGTAGTGAGAATTACACCAACGCCAAAACGCTAGGTGCACTGAATGTTAAGCCCCGGCCAAACGATCGCAACATTTCAACGCAACATAGCGCAACATTGCTGGGCGCAACATGTTGCGTGCATTTCGCCTCTATGTTGCGACTTGTTGCGATGTGTTGGCTCAAATTTGAAAATGGTCAAATTTTTCATGCAACATTTGTGGATGTTGCATGATGTTGTAGTCGTTTGGCCAGGCTCGTAAATGCTGCACCCGGGCATGCACTCTTGTTCGATTTTCAACTCGCAACATGCAACATGCACGTCGCAACATGGTGGTCAAACGCGCCCAATATGTTGCGCCCAACAATGCTGCGATATATTGCGTCGAATTAATGCGATCGTTTGGCCAGGACTTGCAAATACTAGGCCAACAATGTTGCGTCTTTTGAGTTGAGGTGTTGCCATCGTTTGGCCAGGGCTTTAATAGAATTGGAGCAGGGATAGCTCTGTGGCGACAGCGCTCGCCTTCCATCAACTGACTAACCTAGGAATACCTCCATCTCTTTGTCAGGTGGCAACCAAAACGACTTTCTAATTGGCGGTTCCTTAGTTAACGCTTGTAGATTTATTGGCGAGCGATCAACACAGCTCAGATTGTTACGTTTACGAGTTAAGAAATGGAGACAGATCATTGGTCACCTATGAAAATTAGTGCCAAACGCTTCGAATTGGTAAAGAGGTCCAAAAGTGCATTTCGACAAGTTGTGTGTTTCTAAAATGGTGACGTGATTTCCACTTTCCACTGCAAATTGACAACGTGTAATATTGTTAAAATTACCTTTGAGTTGTCGAACTTAACTTCGTGACCAAGAGAAGGCAAAAGCATCTTTAGTGAGGCATCAAAGCACGACAAAATCTTCAGCCCAATCGAAGGAGCCTGTGTTGTGGGGACATTGTAACCTTTAGATGGAAAAACAGGAACTTAGCCAACTGTCTTGAACGAAGTCCATTTATCACTACTGAGAGGTTAGAAATTTCCCAAGTCATCACCCTCTTGATTTAGATTATCTTGGAAAGGACCACATGGTGTGACGTTAAGGACAGCAACAACACCAAAAGCTGTCAATTTGCCAAATGAAAGACAACTAGGTCATGATGTTTGGATGACGTCTACTTTTTCAACGCTCGCTCCTTTTAAAATGTTTTTCTAATAGCATCATCACTTTCAAGTTTTTAATGTACATAGATACCTTGATTATCACCTGTCAGTCCAACTTTAAGTTTTAAAAATATATATAGCTGCTCTTTATAAATGGCTACCAGTATATAAATTATTTTGTAAATATTGAAAATGTTTTTAACCGGCTTAATAATACAAAATTAAAGAACTTTTATTGTCAAAAGAGGTTACTGAGGCTCATTCAAATGCATACAAAATAATTTTAATCTGCATCCACTTATGATACATGAGTAACTATGTAAATTCAATGGGCCATTTCCGAGTTGCATTTTCCTTCAGTATCAAAACGAGTAGACTTCGTGTAAAACCATTCATGTGAAAATGTGGTTACCCTACAGGTTCATTTTCATGTGAATCAAACTCATTCTGTGCAAACTCATTCGTACGAGGACTCGCTTTGAAAAAGAGCCACAATTTAACTCAGAAATAGCTATTACCATTGGACCTTGGTCATTGGTACACTGGGGATAGGCCCTTTGCACGATCCTGTCACATGGTACGGAATACATTATGCTGGGAAGCAAGTTTCAAAACAAAGGAAAGTCGCACTGAATTGATACGAGTTCCTTTGTTTTTGAAGTCCCACTGCGTTATTTGCGTCCCAGCATAATTTATTCCGTACCGTGTGACCGGATCATGCGAAGGGCTTATTACGACGGTATAAAAGAATTTATACGTGTTCCACCCCATCACTCTACCAGAGGCCGCGAAAGCGAAGCTAAGAGGTTGACGTTCCACCCTCCCACGTAACGAGTAAGTCGGGCTTGATCTGGCTGTCCTGGTCTTAGGCTTGTCTCAGGACAGAGTGAATTCCTCATAATAGCTTATTAATTACCATGTAACGAATAATAATACTCAGGGTAGAATATTACAACATGCAACTTACCGAGTGGTTTAAATTCCTCATCAAGAATGATTGCCATCTCACGCAACCATATACAGGTAGTGATTGCGACATAACGGTTTCCTAGAAAGCGCGAGTTTATAATTAATTACAATATTTACATTTGTTACACAGAACAAAACTTGCCTGAAACTTCGTCACGCTGCCGGCAGGCAACGCACCTTCTGACCATTTCTCAACCTCAATCCCAGGCTCTCTATCCTTTGCCCCCATCCCTCAACGAAATTAAAGGAGGAAAACAAGAAAGAGACTGAGATCGAGGTTGGTTTCTTACCGGGAGCTTTAGGTGACGTCATTGCTGTGATATGTGCTCCTGCCACATCTCTGACGTCAGTAACTGGCATTGATAGCTTTGGTACCATTGGCATTTCACGTTGAAGGAAACGTCTATGAAACTTGAAAAAGAATTTTAAATATTGCACAATGCTTTGTAAGGTCAAACAACATCTGCACATGCTTCCCTTACTTGAAATGATATTAAATTTATACCATGCCATTGATGATATGCCAATCAGAATACGAGAAAGCCGTTGGCTATATTTCACGGTCCAACCCTCCCATTATGCGCCGCGAAATTTCCAAAAATCTCCCAAATGTCACAAAAAAATGTTCTGAATTCTCGAAAACTTTATATAAATAACTCTTATTTTTGTCGAAAAATACACCGATTTTGAATCACTTACGGCGAAATTTTCGATGTCAACCGCTTCTGCAATTTTGGAAAATTGCTCTTTCAGCGCTTTGAGTGATATATTTTTACAAACTTTCACGTACTGCATTAAAAACAAAAGCAAGAGTTGTGAAAGTCAATCACGATCTCCTTCACATCGTTTTACAGGTAAATAAGAGCAAAATTTCACTGGAATCCACACGAAAGGACGGTATGACATCCTCGTGTTGTTCGTGGCGCAATGCACTCTGGTAAAAAGTAGCGCAGTGCATTCTGGTTAAATGCAATGCATTCTGGTAAAAAGTGATGAATTCGAGAATTCGTGCTCTTTTCTTGTCGGATTAAACCAGTTTGGGTTATTAAACCAGACAAGGCGGACTACCGATATTTCACGAATTACATGCAGGTTCGACGGTCTTTGTGTTCAGGCCCTTTACAAAGTGAATAAGAACGTGCACAGACGTGGCGCGCGACGGCGTTTGTACATCGTTAGCTTTCGTTGCACAGCAAGTCTAGAACAAGTGGGTTTGAGGAAACGTCCACACTACAACAGATGAATTTAAAAACACAGCTTTATTTCTGTCGTTAAGCCTAACCTACCATCCACACTAATCCGACACGAAAACGAAGCTTTTCGCAAACGTTCTTCAAACCAGAGGAATTTGAAAACGCCAGCTTTTCATTTTAGTGTAGACGGAAAACATTTTGAAAACGATGCTTCTCGTAAACGATGCTGTCACGATAATCACGTGATTTTCGTCCCCGAGTCTTCCTCGAACACAAATCCCCGAACACAAATGACCAGTGATCATGATTGGTGCGCAGCTTTTAAATTCCTCTCGGTGTATTGTGGAAAGGCCTAACTTTGACCTCAAGAGGTTTAAAAGGATTTAATTAAGAACATACACTTTTTCGCGAGGTTCACCAGACTTTTTCATGGGCGTAGCCAGGATTTTTCAAATGGGGGGTCACACTGACTCATACAGAGGGTACTGATCAGATTGCCACCTGAATATTGTAGGTTGTTTGCTTACAAAAAGGCTTACAAAGGGGGGGGGGAGGTCACGGGCACCCCAGGACCCCCCTGGCTACGCCCTTGTTTTTAACGCTTAATTCACCAGCTTAGGAACTTATATAAATATCAGTTTACCTCCATACTTGTGCATGTAGATCCGTGTAACACAGGGCCAAGGATAAGGCCAGGATTAATGGTGCACAGTTCAAACTTTTCATCATCTATTAAGAAGGATATGTGTTCAGCTACGTAAATTCTGATTACCGCTATTTTAAATCAGTAGTCAAATTAAACATCTCTACTGTTTAGATAGAACTTGTAGGCTGATGTACACAACCAATCACAAACGGTTTGGCAGCAGTAAACAGCTGCTTTTTCATTGTCAGTTGTCATCAGTAGCACATATCGCCAGGCAGTTGACGAGAAAACGAAGTTGCATAACCGCCTTTCACTACACATATGCCACACTCCATTTTGTGTCGAACTTGTAGCTATGCAAATTACAAAACATTTGTCTGTGGCTGCCCACTACCCCCTTGGGGCTACACGCAGTAAACTTGGGTAGGGTGTGCGGCCCGCATTCCAAAACCCTTACCCTACTTGAGATCGGGACAGACTTACACGACAAGAGCCAAAATTGATATCCCATTTCCGACAGAAACGGCTAAAAAAACACACACCTTGGGGCTGCATATGTCTATATACCAGAAGCCGATCACTGTATATGGAGCATATAAGGAAGACCTTTCCCTGGTCCCATTAGCCGGATAATGAGCTTTGCGCGGGCGTATCAGTTGTGTGTTATTCACGTCCCCAGAGGCAGACCTCATTTTGGGCAGCACCAAGAATCGAGACCTCCAGGAAGGTTCAACACCGGAATTCCGCGGTTCACACTAACTTCCCGTTACTCTGCGCATGTTCAGAGTCAAGTCTGACAAATCTAATTGGCTGAGAATACGGAACAAATTCTGGCCGAATTCTCTGTCTATGTTCTTGGTGCTGAGCAAAAGAAATGCGGCCTCTGGGGACGAAAGTGGTCGTGTGTAGGAGGAGGCAGCGTGGTAGAGTGGTTTAGGGCGCTGGTGTTGTAATCCGGAGGTCCCGGGTTTAAGTCCTTCACCCTGCCACGAGCGGGATTTGTTTCTCGGTAGTCTCGAGTCCAAATCCTCGAACACGCTTTGTAAGCCAACTGGTCTTACGTTTATTCGAAATATTTGTTTCCTTTGTTTGAATGGCATGCCAGCTGTAAACTAGCTAAACCTAGTGCTTGTATAGCTAGGTGCTTGACCACTATAAATAAGATTTAAATTTTACATTACATTCGTGCTGCCATTTTCTTTTCGCGGTTTTCTTTCGTGTCAAGCAAAACGGCGAAAGAGCCAAGACTCGTAGTCTACCGGTGTATAACGACCATTTCGCGCCGAAAACTCTCAGTTATGCCGATATTTTCATCAGATTTAGAAGTTATGCTGTACATCACATGACAAAAGTAACTCAAACATCATGACTTCAATCCTGCACTAGTAAACATTATACCTGGTAAGCCCTTGACTAGATCCCAGGCTGCAAGCTCAGCGCGACGCTTGCTCTTCTCATATGGAACGCTCTTCTCCTCAGATGCCCACTCTTCCTCGTTAAAGACTATATCTTCCCCGACCCGACCCGCTACAAACAGAGTAAACATATCAACACAAGCATGACGTGAAGTTTCATTGTAAAAAATTAAAAGATCAATCGGAACACAGTTGTTAGTGGAGTTAAAGCTTGTCTCGGTCACACTTATGACATAACGACATCAACGTAACGACCTAAAGGCCCATTTACACAGGCAATTTTTGTCGCGCTGAAGTTGCATCAAGTTTCAAACATGTTCGAAACCTCTGCGATATCGCGGCGACAAATCGTGCTGAAAATCGCACCTGGTTTACACGCGCGATTTCATTAAGCGCGACAAAAATTGCATCAAGTCGCCGAAACAAAAATCGCCTGTGTAAACGGGCCTTAAGAGGGAGGATACATAAACATTTATGATCCATCAAATATTTTCGCTCGCGCGCGATTGGTCTAAACACGTCACGTGACTGAATATTCTCCAGCTAAAACTGGGGAAATCCGAGAATATTCCCCAATTTTCAAAACTGCGCGCGTTGCGAAAACGATTTGAAGGACACTAAACACGATAGCCTCCATTTGGGGCGAAAATATGCTCGGATATTTGTCCTTAGACATTATCTGTTCCTCGAAGCTCACAGTTTTCCTCGAGCACGCTCTTGGAAAACTCGGTTTGCTTCTCGGAACAGATAATGTCCGCGGACAAATATCCGAGCATACTTTCGCCCCAAATGAAGGCTGTTGTTTATATATTCCCCAGTTTTCAAAACTGCGCGAGTGGCGAAAAAGATTTGAAGGATAATAAACACAATAGCCTCTATCTGGGGCGAAAATATGCTCGGATATTTGTCCTATTTGTCCGCGGACATTATCTGTTCCGAGATGCGAAGAACTGTGAGCTGCAAGGAACAAATAATGTCCAAGGACAAATCTCCGAGCATAATTTCGCTCCAAATGGAGGCTATTGTATTGACTATCCTTCAAATATTGTTCGCAACACAAAATTGGGGAATATCCTCGGATATTCCCCAAATATCCCCCAATACCGGGCTCATAGCCAATATTCGGGCACGTGATGCGTTTAGACCAATCGCGCTCGCGTGAGAATATTTGATGCAATATAATTCGTTAGGTTTGCAGGGTGAACATGCTGAAATTATAGCAACATAGTTAGCATGAACATATCGACATAAGGAAAAAAAGTGATCTTTCCTGATGTCTTTATGTCAATGTTCACATTACGTCATAACTGACTATGTCGCAATGTCGTTACGTCGTAGACTACGAGTATTCCCTCTTCCGCTTAGTCCGTCGAGCGAGACGCGAAAGAAAACCGCGAGAAATGAAAAGAAAAGGCCGTGGGACATCCTTTTCGCGTCTCGCTCGACGGACTTAACGAAATAGGGACTACTCGTAGTCTAGTTTAGTCGTTATGTTGAAAGGGTTTCTGCTGTAGAATTCCTGAAAATAAAACGTCATAATTACAAGAATTTTACAGCAGTATTTTACTTATTATACTTAGTATTTTACGTTTGAGACCTCATGGACACTTTCAAGTGAACCTGCAGATGTACTCTGTGATTTGAACTTTGAGCTTCATTTTCAGGGTCAGGATATAATGAAAATAATCTCTTGTAAAAGTTTAGATTGGACACTTATAAAAATCACGAAAAGACATTCAAGTCAAGTTATAGATTATTTGTTTCGTGACCCGCTATATTGAAAAGCTGTTGTTGTTGTTGTTTTTAATTATCTTGCTGATTAACTCTCCGATGATTTGATCAAGGGAAGGACCATTCTTTTTTTGAGGGCGGGGGTTGAGCAACATTCCCCGCCGTCAAAGTAAAACATTTCTGCACAACAATAACTGCTGAAAGAAATAGTGTGATCCATGAAGAAAACAAATCGAGCCGGTGAAGTGCTTTCTGCTATTCCAAGGCACGTGTCCTCACACTTTTGCAAACAAAAAGATATCTTACACAGTCTAAAGGTGAGAAGAGAAAATACATGCCCCGTAAAATTGCTTCCCCTACTTTCCATGTCCCTTAAAACATAATTGTCTGTCCCTCAGTTCAAATGGTTTCCTAGACTGTGAGCATTCTCTCTTTTCCTCGAAAACTGTGCGAAAAACGCAAAACAAGGGTGGGAGAGTGACTGTGGTAGCGCTGCTGCTAGTAGCGCGGACGCCCCTCGAAAGTCACGC
>JAHPZR010010047.1:70000-73910 GCA_019787425.1 Platygyra sinensis
CGTTCCGAAATTCAGCAGGGAACTGGGGCGAGTTTCAAATTTTAACTAATCGATAAACTGACACCCTCACATCCATGGATGGAAGTATTATGTTGATATTGGTCATTTGACAGAGCACAAAAAAAATGTGAGATTCAGAAGAAAAAATTAGTGTGATGCTTGCTATAAATTGTAATGCTGAGAGCTAATCAGATCGCAAGGATCATCAGTGCTTTTCAAATGCATGGTGTAAAAATGAAAAGATATCCAAAACCATTCTGGTAAACGCCAGATTGATTTTAGGGGGCGAGAGCTTTGTTCTAGAGGCGAGTCCTCTAAACAAATTGCGAAAATCCTAAATTTTTGATTGTATCTCTTTCCGGATTGCGCTTATGTAAGGGCTATCGTTTTGCTTGCGACTCTGACATCACCGAACAAATGAAGTGCAATAGCACGGGTTAAAAACATCCTCGCGCTTTTGTTTCGCAGTGCCTGTGCGGACTCTTGCTAGCGAGTTTTTGTACGGTTTTTTTACCTGACAAGGAAACTTAGTAGATATTCATTATTGCGCCAAAAAGTACTTAAAACTTTCATACGTTTCGAGGCTGCTGCCTCTTCATCAGTGGATAAAAGGCAACAATGAATATCCACTAAGTCTCCTTATCGAACAAACTTTGCGCAACACAGTTTTCTTCTTGTTTCGACTTTCTTTTACCTGGTTGTGCGTGCCTGTAACTGTATTCCTGCATGCTCGCGTAAGCGTGCGCGCGCGTTATCGTTCTTACTTAAGGTGATTCCCGGGTAAAAGAACCCGCCATAGATTTCCGATGAAACTTGGTATGGTGTCATTACAGCACAAGGAGATGTTAAAAACGTAATAAAATGAGGGGATCACCGTGCTTGTTTTCATGCCACGATGCTGACAAATTTGGTTATGTAGTTGACTTTTGGTTATCTCAGTGCGCAACAAATAAGCTCGAATATTTTTCAGTGCGGCGTGTTATATCACACAGAGTTCGACTTTCTTTGATTGCTTATTCATCTACGTCCAGAAAAAATGGCTTCAAATACCCTGCATTATTAATTGATATTTTTATACTTTAAAGGAAACATAATTTGGACTTGCTCTGTTGGGTCCGTTACGTCTCTATCTGTAGTATTTACTTCATTTGCCAAAAATTTAGCCATAGATTTCTGCCAAATTTTTTCTCAGTTATTGCGGAAATTGTTCTCATTGAATTTACAAAATAAAAAGTGGGGGTCACCGTGCTCGTTTAAGTGAAAAGGAGCATTTATCTCGCTATCGAGCTTAGTTTGAGGGAAATCTCTTATGTTTTGTACGCGCGCCCGCTCATGTGCGCGCGCTGATGACGCAAAAATCGTGCGCAGTAGGAATGCGCAATGCAAAACTCACATATCGCAACATTGTTGGACGCAACATGTTGCGTGCGTTTGGCCACCGTGTTGCGATGTGTTGCGACGTGTTGGGTGTTGTTGGCTCAAGTTTGAAAATGGCCAAATTTGAGCCAACAACACCCAACACGTCGCAACATGTCGCAACAGGGTGGCCAAACGCACGCAACATGTTGCGCCCAACAATGTTGCGATCGTTTGGCCGTGACTTAAGGTGGCTCCCTGGAGTTTTACTGAGACTCAATAGCGCGCGCTACCATTGCCTGCCAAACGTCAGTATTAATCGTGCGTTCAAAAATGACGCAAGTAACCCTAAGCAGAAACGAAATCACTTCAGCACTTGAAAGGTGTTAAATCACTTCGGTATAAGTAGCAGTAGTTTCAAACTCCGAAAAAATACCGTATTTTTGTTAAAATCTGTCAGAGCTAATCTCATATATTTAGAATAATGAAAAATTACAAAATATTGGAAAAACTGTCTGAACAACCTTGACTTTCTACCAGTTGAAAATGTCAGGCAATAACATTTCCATGATGTGGCAAAATATGAAAAAATCTGACCGGAGGAAAGTATAAATATTAAGGAGTTTAGGTCAAAATGAGGAATGTATCTGCCTGTCATTAGATGAAATGTTACCATGGTAACGGCCTTAATCCAAAAATTGACAACCAAAACATAAGCCTTATTTTAACAGTATCCATACTGGTAAATCTCGAAGGGGAAAACTTTAAGAGAAATTAACTACGTTTCCTTTCCTAACTCGCGCTCCATAGGGAGGGTGTTTCGTAATAACGCTAGGGGCCACCTTAAGGCTCGAAAGGGTTTTTAGCTGCACGCGCGCGCGCAAACTACACACGCCATTACTAAGATGCACGCGTCAGCGGAATGAATCAAAATCAGAGCGAGAAGACTAGAGAAAATAGATCTTTTAAGACGTTAATGCAAATGTGAAGGGTAAATCTCTTCCAAATTGGTTTTGGTTACTTTTCTTGTAACCCGTAAAACTATCGTAAGGGAAAAAAATTCTCCTTGTCACAAAGAATACGTCCGGATGGAAGCCGGTTGTTTCGCATGTGCAGGAACTCGATTGAGCGCGCGACGAGCGCGCGTGAACAGTTTTGCGCATGCGTAAAGTGGGATCTAGTCGACCGTGACTTTTTCATGTTTTCCAACTTCATGCGCTAATATTTTCGCTTCCAGTCGGTGAACTTTTTCCAACTTTCTGGTGACAACTAAGATCAATCGGATGCGTATATATACCAATTTTCAAAAAATTCTGTAGGTGGGAAAAAACGCTCTAACAAAATTGCGAAAATCGTGCATTCTGGCGTGATTGTATCTCTGTCGGATGCCCTTATGTAACAGCCATTTTCTTTTACTTGCCAATCTGCCATCAGCGAACATATAAGGGCAAGTAGTCTCTCTTCCAGGCTTTTTGGTCCGCTTCGACCGCAAGAGATCTGACTTAAATGCAATGGCACGGATCAAAAACATCCTCGCGCCTTTTGTATCTCAGTGTTTGTGTGGACACTTGCTAGCGAATTTACGTACGTTGTTTTCTTATTTGCGCGTGCGTGTAACTGTGTCTCTGCGCGAGTAAGCGTGCGCGCGCTTAATTGTTCTTACTTATTTCGTTAATTATATAATGTAATTGTTCCAATTAATTAACACCATTGTTGCATCATTTACTTATCGCTTGACTTTTGACACTTTCTCCCGCTGAATCTTTCTAACTTTGACCGAAAAAAGATCCGATCTCTTTCCATTAAATTTGGAAACGTTGAGGCGTTAAAAAAAAAAAATTGCACAGCTTTCCTGATTTGCCAAGCCGAATGAAGTCAGTATCAATGTCGATCCTGAGGTTTTCAGAAGAAATAACTTTCGGTGCAAACTTTGTTTGGACGCAAAAACTAGTCGATGCAAATTTGAACAAAGAATATAGCTTTCTCCTACCTCCTTCCCAGATGTTTCCTTGGAAGGGACTTCTGGTTCTTGCTTTGATTCATTCATCTTGTTGAACTTTGAGTTTCAAAGAAGCGAATTGAACGACTTTACGAGAGCAGCGAAAAACACGTCTGAACTCGATCAGTAGTTGCGCGAAATGACCAATTGCTAATGGGCGCGTCTCATTAATACGTCACAATTCGAACATCAATTAGATTCCAATTAGCACTGGAAGTAAACAAATCAATTAAAAACAATTAAGTCGCTCGAAATGATAGAATAACGCTGGCAAGTTTCACGCAGTCACTTATATTAAGAAACGAGTTTTGTTAAATGTACTCAGACAAATTTTATTCTGTAGTCTTTTTTCATGCCTCTGCTTTTTGTTTCAGTCGTTTAGCTTGTAATTTAGTGACTTGAAAAGCAGTTATTAATGTTTTTCCAGAATCAGTTTAGCCCGCTGATCAAGTGAACTTTAGCGTGGTACCACGTGATCTAATTGGATAAGTTGTTTACTTCAAGCGTCAAAGCACGTGATTCCAAACAGTTCTCAAAAAAACAAAAACAATCTCA
>JAHPZR010010048.1:0-5000 GCA_019787425.1 Platygyra sinensis
TCAGTTAAAAGTGTACATGCAGCTCAGCAATGATGAAAAGTTTTAATTTATATTTTGTTTTTATTTCTATTTTAATATTTTTATAGTGAGATATTTTTTAGACTCGCATTTCTAATCCTTCAATTCAATTACTGTTATCTCGTTATCACTTCTATGATAGAAGCCACACCGTCATCAGTATGTATGTGCTATGCAACCGATATAAATATTCACGTACTTTAATTTCATACCAACTCAAGAGACTAAGGCCCCGTCCGCCGGCACTAATCCGTTTTCAAACGAAGACGGAGCTGTTTTGCTCCGTTTCACAAAAGATTTGCGTCCACACTTATCGTTTTCATATCGTTTTCGCCCGTCCACACTACAACGCCGTATTCGTTTAGAAAATGCTTATGCCCGAAATTGGCGCCATTCTTGATTCTTTGTTGTTGAGTGTTGTAGTGGTTTAGAATTTTTTGATAAATCTTTATTTTTCCCGAACCTGACACGGTCAGAAGCCTTAAAATATCTTGTTTCCTTCTTTTGAAATCCAAGTCCCGCCTCAGCTGGGTTAAATGCACTTGCAAGAGCGTCAAAAGACAAGAAGTCATTACGATCATAGTTAGCAGCTATGTTCCGATCAAAAGAGAAGCCACATGGTAGCGTCTGTCCGCCATTTTGGATACTCACGGTCGAGGGGTCTGGCGCTCGGTCGTGTCTATTTTGATTACGTCACCGTTTTCGGATAGCGTCGTTTTCTCCGTCCACACTAGAAAACAGTGTTTTCAAAAAGCATCGTTTTAAAATCGCTCCACTCTGGAGAACGTTTTCGAATGGCTCCGTTTTCGGTGATCGTTTTCGGCGTTGTAATGTGGACAATAACTGTGTCCGCAGCAAAACAGCTCCGTTTTCGTTTGAAATATTAAGGAGCAAACGGAATAGGATGGCTGTAAGTCATTCCCAGTCGTCTAGCACTTTTCCACTTTAAACACAAAGTATACTGGTGTAAAATGTTTGCAGTGGTCATGAAGCTCACTTATGTAATCATGTTTAGGTACACTGGCGTTGGGAGTACATCAAGTACAAGCTAAATGGCCACTAATACCACCAACAATACTTTTGACGCCACTCAGAAGGTTATGACTCCCGGCCATGGTGCATCACAGTGTATCACTTGGCTTGTTGTGCTCATCACCGAATGTCTGGCCATAGTCATCCTCAACATCATCACCATTATTGTATTTATGAAGCAGCGTCAGCTACAGCGCCGGAGTACATACTTGATCATCCATCTGGCCTTTGTCGACTTCTTAGTTGGGGCAATATCAGGCCCTCTGACCCTTGTAGAGAGAATGGTATCTTTCTGTAATCTGTGGAAAAATCCTTTTAAAGAACATGCCACTTATATAATCACGCATGTCAGTAATCCATATATAATTCAAGATGCGTTTACATTGTTGTTGTATTTTGTCTCTATTTTGAATCTTGCTGTTATTTCACTTGAGCGCCTGCACGCAGTACTTTGCCCACTAAAGCATCGTCTTCTCGGGAACAGGATTTACGTGATGGCAATTTGTGCCATGTGGACTTTTTCTGGTTTGCTTGAATTCGTTCCGGTCACGTTATACACAGGCGAGAAATGGAATGTAAAATCGGCGTCACTGTATCATAACATTCTTTCTTCGTTATGTTTATTAGTTCTTCTAGTGATTTGTGTCTCGTACATTCTCAATTATATAAAATTTCGCTGTGGACCTAATCTGCAACATCACAGTGCAGCTAACAGAGAAAAACAGATCACTGTGACCTTGGTCGTTGTCACAATTGTCTCGTTAGTAACATGGCTGCCAGGAGTAGTCGTGTTTGTTCGCCTGTGTAATCAGATCATAAGTTACCATCAAATGTCCTTTGAGTGGAAATTGCACCCCGCAGTTGCTTTCACTGTGATGGCAATGGCTAATTCATTAGTTAACCCTATTTTGTATGCCGTGAGGATGGCAGAATTTAGAAAAATTGTTTGCCAACTTTTCAAAAGATCTTCAGGATGCAGAGAAACTCACGACATCATTCAGTTGAACAACAGAAATATGTAGAGTCTAACTTGCAATGCAGGGGGGAGGTGTTTACTAAGAGGGCACTAAATTGGTAACAAGTGCGCACCATCTTAGATAAATCAGTTAATATAAGAAAACAAGGGAGGCTTAGGGACAAAGGAAAACAGTGTCCTTTAAGGAGTAGGAGTAAGGCCAACCAAATAGTGAGGACAGAGGGTGGGGAGGGAAGATACACCTACCCGCGGTCGTTATTGCAAGGTTGTTTACTAACGGAGTCTCTGATTGGTACGGATTCACATCCTCCTGTCAATAGTCTTTCCCTTTTGGCCGTTCCCTGAGAGAATGCGCCATATTAGTTTTTGTCAATTGTCAAATTATTCTCGCATTTTGATTGGTTCTTACTTGAGATTAATTATAGAAAAGACTTATAGATGAAGTCATTAACACTTTTTTGCTGCTTTGTTCTATAGAAATATCTGTCAATTTTTTCAGACAAAAATCCTTAACTTTTGTTTTAGTTTTCATCTTGTCTGTGTTATTGGGCACATTTCGTAGTTTAGAGAGCCACAAAAAAAAACTAGCTTATTTCTCAATATAGTTATGAATATTGTAACAGTCTATTTGCAGCAGGTTTCTGATAAGGAAACTGTTGTAATCTAGTTTTCATGAGACTCGACCTAAATGAGCCATATGGTGTTCTAATTAACCTGTAGCCTAGTTAGGACAGTAGAGATAAAGGAACAATTACAGTCCACCTTTTAGAACTGAAAAAGTTAACTTACTGGCGATTAATAATAAATTATGTATTATAGTTTTTGAAAAAGTAAATACATTTTTGAAATAGGTTGAACGTTCTTTCCAAAGATCTAGAAAGAAATCGCCTGTTTCTTCAGTTACTGGTCTTCGTGTATGGCTTGTGTAATAACTACTGCAACCTTTTCTTTTACAACAAAATTTAAGTTGAACAAAGCGCAACGAGAATTTGGTCCCTATGACTTGTCCAACGAATTCAAACTGACTTGATTTTTGGGACAAGTCCCTGCGACTTGTTCCACAAAGTCCTTCCTGTGAACTGTTCGTTGCGTACGTTTCTGCGACCTGCCGTCCCTTCGTGAAAAATTTTCAGGGGACTAGTTGCAGGGAAATTGTCGCAGGGGCTAGCTCCTTCGGGTCAACTTCGTTCCCAGGGTCTCCCATCTGGGAACGAGGTTGCCCTCGGGTGTGCTAACCTCGTTCAACATGTGTTGTTGTCACGTGCAATTGGCTCCGTTTCCAATGACAGCTTGTCGTCCTTTGATGTCATTGGCAGCAAAGCGTGCGAAATTACAATCGACGATATTGTTACCATCGAAAACGAGGAAAGTTGCTCGTGGCAACATCGTAATTTTAACGATCCAAAACTTCGTCACCAAAGCTCCACTGCGCCTTACTCTGCTGATTATCGTAGTAAATAACGAGTTTTCTTATGCTGTTTCCTGGTGCCAACTCCCATAGAACCACAAGCTATACACTCCTTGCTGAACCCAGAAAAACGATGAAATATCAATAAGATAGAGCAAGTTTATTGACTAGCGGCAGGAAAAAAATCTCGAAATTGGAAGCATGAACTTTTCGCAACCCCTCTTTTTAGCCTTTCAGTTTTTGTATACTGCCCTCTCATCTCCCTACGTAACAACGAAAACTTTGAGATCTCCCTTTCCCCTTACTCTCAATAAAGCTCTGGTCAAACTCCTGGACTCCAGGTAGTCACAAGTCGAACTTGCGCGAAGACTAGTTCTGACTGACCAAACGTGCTCTCAAGTTTCCTCGAAAGTCGGTATAGACTCATTCAAAGGCACATATATCCTTTATTTTATTGGCTAATAGGTTGCTCTCCACTCACTGGGACTGTTGCCTTGACGTGGCTGAGTGGCTTGTACGCCCCAGTGGCAGCAAGAGCTATGCCGGCGGGGGCCTCCCAAGCCGGAAAGGTCAAGGACTCCCACCGCCGGTCCAGACTAAAGTAATTTCCTTGGCCCTCCTAATGTGGAGGTTAGGTTTGAGGCTAACAACCCCATCGTGTAAGAAAAATACTTGTTACGGAAACAGCAACGAAGACAACCAACAACATGCACGCAGACCTTCCAAGATCTTTGAACCGTATGATTGCCAGCAGTGAAAGCCGGAAAGGAACTACTGGCGTAAAATTGGAAGTGATGAGTGCAAAAACCAAGACCAGGATTGGTTTTTGGAATGTACGTACTATGTACGAAGCTGGGAAGCTTGTACAGGTTACAGCAGAAATGAGACGGTATAACTTACATGTGTTGGGTGTAAGTGAAAGCAGATGGATAGGGTCAGGGAGATTAAAGACGGTGTCAGAAGAGACGGTATTATATTCTGGGCGAAACGATGAGTTACATCGTGAAAGAGTGGCAATTATCTTTAAGAAAGGAGCAGATAGATCGCTCTTGGAATGGAAACCAATTAACTGAGCCGCCTCATAAAGGCCAGGCTAAAAGGAAGACAAAACAACTTAACCCTGATTCAACGTTACGCTCCAACCAATGATAGCAAAGACCACCTAAAGGACAATTTCTATCTCAGGCTCCAGCCAGAGATTGAACAGGCCCAGTCCAAGATTTTATCATAATCTTGGGTGACCTAAATGCCAAAGTTGGTGCTGATAACTCAGGAAGTGACAGGGTGATGGGAAGATACGGAAGTGGCATCATCAATGAAAACGGAGAGAGTCTTGTCGGGTTTTGCACAACAAATAATCTGGTGATAGGTTGGACCCTTTTCCCACATCGAGAGATCCATAAAATCACATGGTGTTCTCCAAATGGCAGGGATAGAAATCAAATTGATCACCTGATTATCAACGGCAAATGACGGAGTTCTCTTCGGGATGTTAAGGTGAGGAGAGCAGCTGACATTGGTAGTGACCATCATTTCGTGACAGCCTACCTAAAATTGAAATCAAAG
>JAHPZR010010048.1:10000-20000 GCA_019787425.1 Platygyra sinensis
TTATTCAAGTCCATCGCAACGTTTTCATTCGCACTTATTCAGAGGATTACTGTACAAAATTTAAAGTTTGAAGAAATCGGGTAAGACCCTGATCTGTTTTATGCACTGTGTTGCTTATTTTATATTATAATCTGCATATTATAGCACTTCAGCTAACAGCGAATCTAAATATATGATCTTTCCCTTCGCTTTACTTAGCTGCCGAGCCGTTTATAAACGACCAGTTTCCCAGTTTGCGCGCGCAAGGAAACTTCATGAGCAAGAATGTTTCCGCAACGATGTGTCCTCGTTTGCCACCGCCTTATAACATCATGCAACATCCACAGATGTTGCATGAAAAATCAGACCATTTTCAAACTTGATCCTGCAACGCCCAACATGTCACAACACGCAAACAATCGCAACGTTTCAACACAACATTTTTGGGCGCAACAATGTCGCGTTTGGCCACGCTTATGCAAGGCCGGAGCTTCACAGTAGAGCGTTCTCACTTGACAAGCACAAGAAGAACAAAAAAAATATGCTTGTGATGTTTCATACACTGTGTTGCTTATTTTATAAGCTTCATATTAAAGAACTTAGGTTAACAGCGAATCTAAATACAGTGGAACCTCGATTTAACGAAGTCGCAGGGGACCAGCCAAATTTGTTCGTTAAATGGAGGGTTCGTTGTATCGAAAACCTCGATATAACGAATTTGAGGGAAAACGACCAAAATGTTCGTTATATCGAGGTCATAGTTAGAGATTGATTTGTAACACAGGTGACTTCTGTAGAAATACTATAGTGCCAGTGTCTATGACAAATAATAAGCCGTTGACTGAAAGGTTGCCGTCTCTTTACCATATGGATTAAAGGGTTTGCTGACTGTTGATCTGTTCAGCCTTTATCTTCTGTCGCGTGCTGACATTTTAATTCGTTTTATAACATAGCTAGCAGAGTCACACAATCAAATTCAGTATACGTAAGCGTGCTCCAAATCTCGACAGTGCTCGCTGATGGCGTCAGCAAATCGCTTTGCCAGAATTCTTTTTTCGTGCGAGCGGCCATTGTCAGCGCAGGGAAAAATATTATATTTCGCTACAATGATGGATGCAGAGACTCGGTCCACTAGTCCCAAAACAAACACAATTTTCCGGCCTTTTCTCGTGAGCTACAGTTCTTAAATGAGGCAGAAAAAGAGAAAAACAACGGAAAAGGAAACTCGGCATCAACGCCGTCACGATTCGCTTCACTGTCCGAAAGACACTTTGGTAAAACCAAACAAATTACAAACTGGTCTGTTTCAACCTTTAAAGGTAAGCTTAAGTTTTACCGTTATAAAATTGTTAAATATAAACCTCCAGCTTTCAACAGAAAAATTGAAATAAAACCAATTCCTATTTTGCTTAATATTTCGCTCACCGCAAACAATCACTTCCGATATTGTTGTATTTTTTTCGCGTCGATTTTCAGGATTTTACGCACAATTCCACCGGCTATGTTATAAAACAATTGGTTCATGCTTTTAGCTGTGCACTATCGAGTTACGGAGCACTTGGGAAGTTTGGAGAGCACTCAAGGAGCTAGAGTTGCCCTCGGCTATCGCCTCGGGCAACTCTTACGCTTCTTTCGTGCTCTCCAAACTTCCCGCGTGCTCCATAACTCGATAGTGCACGCTAAAGCATGAACCAATTGTTAAATATCGAGGAATATTTTACGTTTGGGCTTCCGGATTATGTTCGTTATATCGAGGAATTCGTTATATCGAGGTTCTATTCCATACATTTTACTGTAATTTTGGCCGGGACGTAGAGTATCGTTCGTTATATCGAGGACTTCGTTAAATAGAGGTTCGTTAAATCGAGGTTCCACTGTACATGAAACAATTACTGAAATAATTGATGCTGCCATCCCGGAAAACACAAAAAGGCAAACCACTTGGAGTGTGTCTATTTTCAATGGTGAGTTGAGCAAAACTTTTCTTTAGTTCGTTGTTTTCTCATTCAAACAGGTCGGGCGGGAAGCCATTGTAAGTCTATCGCCAGCAGTGAACTCAAATTGAATATTAAAAGAGTTTCGCTTCGTGCAGTATTGAAAATTTCTCTTTCATTGTACAGTAAGCGCGTGCGTGTATTTGAACACAAACACTCACAACAGTCTCTAACCCGTAATTAACACATGTATATTCCTTAAAACACAATGAATATAAATTCAACTGTTTGGGGGTTTTCGCGTTTAATGAACAACACTAGTAAAAATCTATTTCCCCATGGTGATTGCAGCAGAACTGAATAAGATGCCACTAAACGTTTTTGAACTCAAAGAAACACCTGTCCTGTTAGGTTAGAAAGGCTGGGTTTGCGCAAGAGTTGAGTGAATATTCCACAGACTCAGCCACCACCTCAAGAAAGAAAACTGTCCTTTAAGGTAAGGAAAAGATATAAAAAAAAAGGGTTGAAATATTTCATTCATTACTTTTTAGTGGCATTCTGCGTTTTTGAAATGCAGATAAATGATTGAATAAAAGGAACGGTGAAACGACATGAAGGTTTGCATTTTCGCAGCGTAAAGCCAATTTTCAACAAATTTATGTCGGATGCTAAATTTTCTCTCGGAGTTAGAGAAGATGAGATCGAGCTAGCCTTTTAGTCTTTCCTGACTTTGTACACCTATACAGCCTAGAGAAACTTAGAATTCCATCTTAAAGAAGTCTTTCATTTATGAAGTCTTTCAATTATTTGCATTTGCCAGTGAGGACTTCGACACTGAGAACACATCTCTTTCGCTTTGGAAAATTACTGTACAAACCTCATCCACCATGAGACAAGTTTTCTTCTTTCCTCTTTATTTTTCTTAGTTGAAAGGGCAAGCATCCCAAAAAACCGAAAACTTGTCAAGTAGGGCTATTCATGATTTTCATTAAAGACAGTTTCGGAAATATTGACAGCATTACTTAGTTTTCCGCCAGTAACGATAACCACATGTGTATATCAAAGCTCAGGTTCCCACAGGTCATTAAAACCGCTGTGATCAACAGTTTCAGATCTGTTTTGATATATTTCATCAATTACTTTTTATTTTCATTCTACGTTTTTAAAACGAAAGGAAAATGTTTCAGTAATGTACAACTAGTTTCAATACAGAAAGCATTATTGCTACATTCTGGAGAATATTTTGAAAGATTAACTTTATGCACTCTTTGGACATGAATTAGCTATTTCCGTGTATATTGTTTTCGACATAAATCAAACATTATATTTCATTCAAAGTACAGCTCAGCAATGATGAAAAGTTTTAATTTAATGTTTTTTTTTTTCAATTTTATTATTTTTAAACTTTTTTATTCTTTTAGGTCTGAAACCATTTACAAATTTGTCGCATAATTTATATACATCACAGTCACGTATGTTTCTCTTTTTATCGTGATATATTTTTGTAGATTCACGTTTCTAATCCTATAATTCAATAACTGTTATCTCGTGATTATTTCTATGATGGAGGATCGCACGTTCATCAGTATAAATGTGCCACGCAACTGATAAAACTTTACTTTAATTTCCGTCCAATTCAAGAGACTAATCCTACAATAAAATTAAGGTGCAAACGGAATAGCACGTCTGTGATTAAAACCCAGTCGTCGTCGACTCTGGCACGTTTTCACTTTAAACACAAAGTACTAGTGTAACAAGTTTGCAGTGGTTATGAAGCACACTTCTGTAATCATGTTTAGGTACACTGGCATTGGGCGCACATGAGGTACAAGCTGAATGGCCACTGATACCACCAACAGTACTTTCAACGCCACCCAAGGGAAGGTTATGACTCCGAGCCTTGGTGCATCACACTGTATCCCTTGGTTTGTTGTGCTCATCGCCGAATGTCTGGTCACAGCCATCCTTAACATCATCACCATTATTGTATTTGTAAAGCAGCGCCAGCTACAGCGCCGGAGTACATACTTGATCATCCATCTGGCTTTTGTCGACTTCTTAGTTGGGGCAGTATCTGTCCCTCTAACCCTTGTCGACAAAATGGCGTCTTATTGCAATCTGTGGAAGAATCCTTTTAGAGAACATGCAGCTGATCCAATCAGGCATGCCAGTAGCCCATATATAATTCAACGTGCGATTACATTGCTGTTATATTTTATCTCTATTTTGAATCTTGCTGTTATTTCCCTTGAGCGGCTGCATGCAACACTTTGTCCACTGAAGCATCGTCTTCTCGGGAACTGGATTTACGTAATGGCGATTTGTGCCATGTGGAGTTTTACTGCTTTGCTTGATTTCGTTCCACTTATGTTATACACAGCCGAGAAATGGGATGTAAAATCGGAGTCGCTGTACTATAACATACGATCTTTGATATTTTTATTAGTTCTTCTAATAATTTGTGTCTCTTACATTCTAATTTACATAAAAGTTCGCTGTGGACCTAATCTGCAACATCACGGTGCAGCTAACAGAGAAAAGCAGCTGACTGTGACCTTGGTCGTTGTCACAATTGTCTCATTAATAACATGGCTACCAGGGGTAGTGTTGTTTATTGTCGTGCACAATCAGATCACCAGTTACCATCAAATGTCCCCTGAGACGAATTTGCACGTCGCAGTTGCTCTCACTGTGATTGCAACGGCTAATTCAATAGTTAATCCTATTTTGTATGCCGTCAGGATGGCAGAATTTAGAAAAATTGTTTGTCAACTTTTCCAAAGATCTTCAGGACGCAGAGAAGCTTACGATATCATTCAGTTGAACAACAGAAATATATAAAGTCTTACTTGCAATGGTTTTAAGCAGGAGGGCATTGAATTTGTAACCGGTGCGCACCATCTTGAATTAATATAAGAAAACAGGGGAGGCTTAGGGTCAGGGGGAAACGGCGTCCTTTAAGGAGTAGGAGTAAGTCCAACCGAAGAGTGAGGACATAGAGTGTGGGGAGGGAAGATACAATAAGCCGCGGTCGTTATGTTAAGGTTGTCTACGAACTGAGTCTCTGATTGGTGCGGATTCAGATCCACCGGCCAATAGTCTTTCTCTTTAGGCCGTTCCCTGGGAGAATGTGCCACATTAGTCTTTGTCATAAGGCATTTTGATTGGTTCTTAGTTGAGATAAATTACAGAATAGACTCATAGATGACGTCATTAACACTTTTTTGCTGCTTTGTTCTGTAGAAATATCTCTTAATTTTTGAGATAAAAGTCGTTAATCTTTGTTTTAGTTTTCATCTTGTTTGTGTTATTGAGCACATTTCGTAGCTTAGAGGGCCAGAAAAAAATAAACTTTTTTCTCAATACAGCTATGAATATTATAACAGTCTATTTGTAGCAGGTTTGTGATAAGGTAACTGTTGTAATCTAGTTTTCATGAGACTCGACCTAAATGAACCATATGGTGTTCTAATTAACCTGTAGCCTAGTTAGGACAGTATAGATAAAGGAACAATTACAGTCTACCTTTTAGAACTGAAAAAGTTAACTTATTGGCGATTAATAATAAATTATGTATTATAGTTTTTGAAAAAGTAAATACATCTTTGAAATAGGTTGAACGTTCTTTCCAAAGATCTAGAAAGAAATCGCCTGTTTTCTTCAGTTACTGGTCTTCGTGTATGGGTTGTGTAATAACTACTGCAACCTTTTCTTTGACAACGATTTTAAGTTGAGCAAGGCGCAACGAGAATTTGGTCCCTATGACTTGTCCAACGAATTCAAAGTGGCTTGAATTTTTGGGACAAGTCCCTGCGACTTGTTCCTCAAATTGCTTCGTGTGAGCTGTTCGTTGGGCACGTTTCTGCGACCTGCAGTCGCTTCGTGAAACGTTTTTAGGGGACTAAATGCAAGGAATAGTCGCAGGGGCTATTGGCTCCGTTTCCAATGACAGCTTGTCGTCCTTTGACGTCATTGGCAGCAAAGCGTACGAAATGACAATCGACGATATTGTTACCATCGGAAACGAGGAAAGTTGCTCGTGGCAACATCGTAATTTTAATGGTCCAAAACTTCGTCACCAAATAAAGCTCCATTATTGGGCCTTACTCGGCTGATTATCGTAGTAAATAACGAGTTTAATTATGCTGTTTCTTGCTGCTGTGTACCTCCAAGGGACAATAGTGATAATGCTTTATTCAGCTCATTTGATTTTAAATTCGTAATAAGGTTTCGGTAGCATTTTTAGTATTTTCTCCTTCAGTTAGTTAGTAGGTTGGGAGCTGGGGAGCTAAGTGAACCGATAGGTTTTCTAGTTAGCTCCCCATACAATTTAAGTTATGAAAAGAAAGCAGGTAAATACAAGGTACAAATTATAAACAATTATTGGATGAGGTTTTTGGGATATCCAGAATAATCAAGGTCGAGGTGGGAGTTATCAGCCGAAGCCAAAGGCTGAGGCTGATAACCCTTACCGAGGCCTTGATTATTCTGGATATCACAAAAACCGAATCTAATAATTGTTTTATTATACATTGAACGCATAAACTTGGAAGTCATGTTTCTTCTTCTTCACTGACGATAAGCAGCACGAGTCGCGCGAAGTTGACATGATTACCCTTGGAAATAATGCACTGCGGTCATACATGAGCCTTGACATGATTATTGTATAATCTGAAGTTATGACGTCAGGGGCGCTGATTTCGAAATTCACTGTACGCTTTCGGCCAATCAGAAAAGAGTTAGAGAATTCAATGAATAATAACAACAATAATTAAAGGGCTTTAAAAAATACAGCAATAATTAAGTGACTTAGGTGGAAAATTGGTTCCGTTTTTGTTCTGACAGGAGGTTACGTTTTATATACGGCTTCGGAAATGCAAACACACTTAAGTCTTTTAAAGAAGATAGAAGGTCTTTCCAGATATCAATTGCAATGTAAGAAACTGATTGCTTTCCTGCATTAGTTTTAACTTTATATTTATAAAAGTTCTGTTTAGCTGTATATCTCGTGTTATATCCATGAATGTTTCTAGCATACTGGAATGTGTTATCAAATACTTCAAGGAGAAGGCCATTATGCCATGAACGTCTAACTTCCGAAGCAAAACTAGTCTCTTTTGAGCTGAAAATTAAATTAAAGGTTTATTTGCAGCTTGGCACAGACAGTTTTAAATGGAAATAAGCTTTCCCTGTGCTATTTTTCTTTTCTGTTGATTGCCGTAAAATGCCGGTTTTAAGAGGGATTTTAGGTGGGCTTATAGACGGAGGGGCTAATACATGTATCTGCCGTGGCTTATAAGCGGAATTAAAAAAAAAAACGTTTCCAGATGAGCAACAGCAGCGTTGATGGAAATACTTTTTTTTAACTTACTAGTTTTCAATTAAACTTTCAAGCCTCATTATAAATCGAATGCATTTCAATTTTAGGAACGAAATCAATCTTAACAACGTGAACATCACCAGAACTACCCTGGGTTCCAGAGGATATTTTTTTCTGATCGATATCTCGCGGCGAAGCCGCGTTAACCAGGCCCAAAGCGCCGAGGAGAAAAAAATAACCTCTGGTCACAGGAGCACGCAACCTCATTTCCATGCGAGAAATCAGTTCAGAAATTGAACTGGGTCACCGATTGGATACTCCCATGTCCGCAGGGAATTTACAATATAACAATGACCCTGATTGGCTACATCGAACAACGGACATGGGAGTATCCAATCGGTGACCCAGTTCAATTTCGCATGGAAATGAGGCTGCGTGCTCCTGTGACCAGAGGTTATTTTTTTCTCCTCGGCGCTTTGCGCCTCGTTAACGCGGCTTCGCCTCGAAATATCGATCAGAAAAAAATATCCTCTGGAACCCAGGGTACACCAGAACGCAACAAAGTGGAAACTCAGAGTTTATTTTGGCCGTCATCGTTAAAAATTTTAATGTCTCGTTCACCGCGGCGAGGCTTCCTCAACTTAATTCTCTCAGTTTGTTTGACGCCATCTTAGGTTACTGAGTGATCTGGCTTTCCGCTTCGAACTCATCGTCGTCATCATCCTCATAAACGTCATTGTCTGCGTCATTACTCTCAAGATAAAACTCAACATTATCTTCAAGGACTTTGTCAACTGATAGTAATCATTGGGCATCAGGAATCTCTTCGATGTTAATTTCATTATTTTCCGATCCACTAATAATAAATCTAGTGTTCTCTAAACTTCCCTAATTTTGCGTTTGAAGTATTACAGGGTTCTGTAAGATTACTATAAATTAGGAAATCAAGGAAAACTAGAAGGGAGCTAATTTCAGGGGGGTTTATAACCGGATGAATTGGGGCTTATAACCGGAATTTTACAGTAACAAATCTGCATACAAGACAAGTTTAATCAAGGTAATCTACACAATAAAAGAAAGCTGGTATCAGTCTATCAGCAATGTCAGAAATTCTTGATTTCTCGAGAAGAACTACGCATTCCGCATTTATGTTTTGTCTGGGTTAAAAAATATTGAAAATTAAAAATTCCACGTTGAAAATACACTTGAAGATAAAATGAGCAGACCACCCAGTTTTCTCCCCAACATTGTCATTGAAATTATGTCCACACAATATTTAATTAAAAAACTCATTTAAACGACAGTTCACATTAAATCACCTGCCCTTTTTACAGAAATGGTTATGGTAATCCCTGACTACAGCCTCAGAAGAGTAGATTGTGCTTTGAGGTGAGTTTGAGATCTGATCAAATTATTATCTCAGTTCATGCACTGCAGGTTTAAATTTAATAACACTTTGCTCAAACATATACGTTAAAAAACAACAAAAAAATTGGATAGTAGCAGAGGAGAACTTTTAAAAATACCATTTTAGGCCGGGCCACACTCTCCTTTCACTAAAATTTAGCTTATGTTTTGATTTGATCGCTCTACTTTCAACAAGAGTGCAAGAGAAAGGCATAATTATTCAAGTCCATCGCAACGTTTTCATTCGCACCTGTTCAGAGGATTACTGTACAAAATTTACAGTTTGGAGAAATTGGGTAAGACCCTGATCTGTTTTATGCACTGTGTTGCTTATTTTATATTATAAACTGCATATTATAGCACTTCAGCTAACAGCGAATCTAAATATATGATCTTTCCCTTCGCTTTACTTAGCTGCCGAGCCGTTTATAAACGACCAGTTTCCCAGTTTGCGCGCGCAAGGAAACATCATGAGCAAGAATGTTTCCGCAACGATGTGTCCTCGTTTGCCACCGCCTTATAACATCATGCAACATCCACAGATGTTGCATGAAAAATCAGACCATTTTCAAACTTGATCCTGCAACGCCCAACATGTCGCAACACGCAAACAATCGCAACGTTTCAACGCAACATTTTTGGGCGCAACAATGTCGCGTTTGGCCACGCTTTTGCAAGGCCGGAGCTTCACAGTAGAGCGTTCTCACTTGACAAGCACAAGAAGAACAAAAAAAATATGCTTGTGATGTTTCATACACTGAGTTGCTTATTTTATAAGCTTCATATTAAAGAACTTAGGTTAACAGCGAATCTAAATACAGTGGAACCTCGATTTAACGAAGTCGCAGGGGACCAGCCAAATTTGTTCGTTAAATGGAGGGTTCGTTGTATCGAAAACCTCGATATAACGAATTTGAGGGAAAATGACCAAAATGTTCGTTATATCGAGGTCATAGTTAGAGATTGATTTGTAACACAGGTGACTTCTGTAGAAATACTATAGTGCCAGTGTCTATGACAAATAATAAGCCGTTGACTGAAAGGTTGCCGTCTCTTTACCATATGGATTAAAGGGTTTGCTGACTGTTGATCTGTTCAGCCTTTATCTTCTGTCGCGTGCTGACATTTTAATTCGTTTTATAACATAGCTAGCAGAGTCACGCAATCAAATTCAGTATACGTAAGCGTGCTACAAATCTCGGCAGTGCTCGCTGATGGCGTCAGCAAATCGCTTTGCCAGAATTTTTTTTCGCGCGAGCGGCCATTGTCAGCGCAGGGAAAAATATTATATTTCGCTACAATGATGGATACAGAGACTCGGTCCACTAGTCCAAAAACAAACACAATTTTCCGGCCTTTT
>JAHPZR010010048.1:30000-77500 GCA_019787425.1 Platygyra sinensis
TACGTAACAAGGAAAACATTGAGATTTCCCTTTCCCCTTACTCTCAACCAAGCTCTGGTCAAACTCCTGGACTCCAAGTAGTCACAAGGCGAACTTGTGCAGAGACTAGTACTGACTGGCCAGACGGGCTCTCAAGTTTCCTCGAAAGTCGGTATAGACTCATTCAAAGGCAGACATATCCTTTATTTTATCGGCTAATAGGTTGCTCTCACTGGGACTGTTGCCTTGACGTGGCGCGGCTGAGTGGCTTGTACGTCCCAGTGACTTCAAGAGCTATGCCGGCGGGGGCCTCCCAAGCCGGAAAGGTCAAGGAGTAGGGTCCAGACTAAAGTCAGTCCCATGACCGTCCAGATGTGGAGGTTAGGCTTGAGACTAACAACCCCATCCTGTAAAAAATACTTGTTACGGAAACAGCAACGAAGACAACCAACAACCTGCATGCAGACCTTCCAAGGTCTTCGAACCGTATGACTGCCAGCAGTGAAAGCCGGAAGGAAACTTCTGGCGTAAAATTGGAAGTGATGAGTGCAAAAACCAAGACCAAGATTGGTTTTTGGAATGTACGTACTATGTACGAAACTGGGAAGCTTGTACAGGTTACAGTAGAAATGAGACGGTATAACTTACATGTGTTGGGTGTAAGTGAAAGTAGATGGATATAGTCAGGGAGATAAAAGACGGTGTCAGGCGAGACGGTATTATATTCTGAACGAGACTATGAGCTACATCGTGAAGGAGTGGCAATTACCTGAAAGAAAGGAGCAGATAGATCGCCCTTGGAATGGAAGCCAATTAACAGCCGCCTCATAAAGGCCTGGTTAAAAGGAATCGAGAGGTTGGGACTTCGTCTCGGGTTTGCAAACTGTCTCAAATTCTCCCACCCCTCTCGTGTTTATATCAGGCTATGCAAACACGGAAAACGTTTTCTATTACTTAAATGTTAAGTTATGTCATGTCATGTCATGTCATGTCATGTTATGTTGTTATGTTATGTTATTTTATGTTATGTTATGTTATGCCATTTTAAAACAGCAGAGGGAAAATATTAATCGTGCATCCGTCCTCTAATACATCATAGGCGAGAACCAATCAAAATGCGAGAATAACTTGGGTTATTATATAAAGTAATATAGCGTTTTTATAATCCATGAAATATTTTCGCTCGGGCGCGATTGGTCTAAACACGTCAATTGACTAAACATTCTCCAATTTTAAAAATTGCGCGCCTTGCGAAAAAGATTTGAAGGATAATAAACTCAATGGCCTCCATTTGATTTGTCCGTTGTCAATTATCTTAGCATATTTTCGCGCCAGATGGAGGTTATTGTTTACATATCTATTATCGAGAATGACGTCAGCACCCCTTTAAATCATCTTACCACCCATCCCACATTAATTAAATAATCCATTCCCTTCAGCATGGCCTTACGATCGACTGAGAAGAATTTGTTCAGCAGATGAGTTCTTCTATACACGCTCTAGTGCACTCACAACACACCTTATAAGGAGAGGATATAAACACCGCCTCGTTAAAGACGCAATAGAAAAAGTACGCCAAATTCCTCGCAGTAGAGCACTAGAAACCTCCATCAAAAAAGAGTCCAACAGAATTCCAGTTGTTATAACATTTCCAGCAACCCTAACATTCTTCGTTCCTAGATCCTCACAACGATGCCTAGAAGCATTTTCTTCTCCTCCTCCCATATCGCACCGCCCGTGCAAAAACCTACCTGACATACTGGTCCGCGGGGCCAAACACCGCAGCCAAGCCCCCCTTGGCTTCGGGAGCTTTCCGTTGTCACAGACATAAGTGCAAGACTTGTCCTTTCATTGCAGAGGAAACCACATCTACCACATTTTTCTCTACCAAAGAACAAAGACGCATACGACATCACATAACCTGCCCTTCTTCCAATCTCGTTTATATGATACACTGCAACAAATGCAACGTTCAATATATAGGCGAGACTAAACGTCGTCTCAGTGACAGACTTGGTGAGCACAGACGCGCGATCGAAAAAGCCATCAGAAAACAACACATTGATTGACCTGCGATCAGGTGTTTTTCTTTTTTTTTTTTTTTTTTTTCTGGAAGGACGAACGAAAAAAATAACGCCTGATACATTTATTAAAAAGTCTGCAGAAGTAATTTGTACAGTTACATCACAGGCGGCCCAGACGTTGTTTGTGATTTACATACGTGACAGTGTTACGTTACGTTTTGAGCCATTTAAAAGAATGTATGAAAATGGTTCGAAAATCACTCTAAATTCAACTTGTAGTAAAGGATTTAAATAAAAGAAGCTTACCTTAGTCTGCGCTTGTGTTATCTTGAAGTCTTTGTGGCAGCTGAGTCGTTCTAAAGTCGTTCTAAAGCCATTTTGACGATTTAACTTTTCCAGGTTTGCTTTCCAAAATGGAAAGCAAACCTGGAAAAGTTTAGATCGTCAAAATGGCTTTTATAGAACGACTTTAGAACAACTCAGCTGCCACAAAGACTTCAAAATTTCTACGGAACATTTGATTGGCGGGATTTGACAATGTTGGAATCCATTGTTTCAATTCAGCCATCTGATTGGTTTTCATTGTCTGGGTGGCCCCCGGTTTCAGTAAAAGCACTGCAAGTGTGAGTAAGAATGGCGGCTAGTAAGCATGGCTCCCGGTGTTATCCAGGTTTTTCGCTTATAATCTCATGCTTAGTGCTTCTGATGTGTCAGCGTAGTTACATATCACCTAGGATTTGTGCCGACTTGCGCTGGAATGCTGCAGAGGCTTTGACACTCTGATTTATAGAAGATTTGCTATCACCAAGATCTTATTCTACACAACGAATGGCACGGCGAAGGACGTTCACACTCGCACGAATTCCACACAACACTGGAGCCACCAGCTCTTTCCAGTTGCACTTAAAATCAGGAGACACTCATCCAAATCCTGGACCACTGACAAATAGAAGGTCTGTTAAATTTCCTTGTGGGGAATGTCAACGTAGTGTACGAAGTAATCAGGACGCCATATTGTGCGTGAATTGTCAACAATGGTTCCACGCGAGGTGCATTAATATGATTAAAGCGACTTTCCGGTATTGCCTCCAGAACTATAACCTTCCTTGGACTTGCCTTTTCTGCCATATGCCGAAGTTTAGCGACTCATTATTCGATGAGTTGAACGGGGAGGATTTTGAATTCAACCAGCCAGTGGCCACAGAACTACCGGAAGGCGACGTAGCCGTTGAAGATTACCTCGCACAAACAGCGTCAAAGCTCGCTTTGGCACCAAAAGATTTACTTGTGGCACATCTTGATATTTGTAGTATTGAGAGCATTGCAGTTTGCGTGTAACTTAGATATTATTGGTATCACTGAAACGCACCTTGATAAATCGGTTCCTGATAATGACCTACACATGGAGGAGCTGAGAGCATTGCAGTTTGCGTGTAACTTCGATATTATTGGTATCACTGAAACGCACCTTGATAAATCGGTTCCTGATAATGACCTACACATTGATGACATTAGGATGTTCCGACAAGACAGAAAGAAATGTAAAGGTGGGGGCTTCCTGATTTATTGCAAAAGCTACCTTCAAGTCATACATAGAAAAGATCTGAGTACCAGAGATCTGGAAGCTATCTGGGTACAGGTTAAATTCCAGACGGCCAATGTTCTGTTCTCTGTTATTTACAGGTCCGAGCTCGAATGCCCTAATTTCTTTGAAAGCGCTTATGAAATACTTGAAAAGCCGGGTTGAAAAGGCGTGGTTGAAGACTGATCATATATTTTTAATGGGTGACTTTAACTATGATCTTTAAAGCACCCTCAGTAACCCAAGGTCAGATGTACAAAAAAAAACAAGAAAACTGCTCAATTTGTTTGAGCAGTTTGATATGCAAAATATAGTCGAACCAACTCGGCTTACACCCCAAACAAAGACACTAATTGATCAGGCCCCAGTTGTTCAAAGGCTGGATAACGCTATCCACTGGATAAATCACTATCCAGCGGATAGCGTGGTTTGTTTTGTTAACACTTATCCACTGGATAGTGATTTATCCGGTGGATAGCGTTATCCGGTCTTTGAACAACTGGGCCCTGATTGTCACCACTAGACCAGAACTTATTAACATAAAAGGCGTGTTACCGCTGGGGATTTCAGATCATTGTCTGATTTACGCCTCTCTCAAAATAAGGAAAGGACGCCCACCACCAAGAATCATCACTATTAGAAATTTTAAGCATTTTAATGCAAAGGATTTTCAAGCGGATCTCTCTTGTGTACTATTCCATGTAGCAGATGTTTTTGAGGATAAAGATGATGCGCATTGGGCGTGGAGCTTATCACGCACCATTCAAAAGTATAAAGATCCGTAGCAAGAGCGACCCGTGGATCACAAAAGAAATCAGGAGAAAGATGAATTACAGGTACAAACTATTCAAGTCTGCTGTGAGCACCAAAGATGAAACAGCCTGGGCGAAATATAAGAAGATCAGGAACGAAATAACAGCCGATGTGAGACGCGCGAAAGCTAAATTCTTCCGTGAAAACATTGATGCTGCAAAGTCCACTGCTGCATACTGGAAAGTATTGTCCGAGGCTACGAATCCAAAGAGAAGACCCCAGATCGGCCCATTAAAACGGGATGATAACACCCTAGCAGTACGCGAGGAAGAAAAGGCAAACCTGATGGATACCTTTTTCGCCACTGTAGGAGCTAGCCTTTCAAGAAATTCTACCTGTGCACCTGTGGAAGCGGAAATTGACACTGCACCAATACAAACAATTTCTGACGTTTCAGTTTCTGAATATACGATATCTAGGAAAATCAAGGCCCTTAAAGTTGATAAGGGACCTGATGGAATAACTCCCAAGCTGTTGCAGTTAGCTGAGCCTGCAGTTGTTCCGTCGCTCACCAAGCTATATTCGTTAAGCGCCAAAGAAGGTGAAGTTTTCGGCCTTTGGAAAAAAGCTCACTTGTGCCCACTTTTTAAAAAAGATGATCCAACTGACAGAAATAATTATAGACCTCTATCGTTAGTTACCGTGCCAAGCAAAATTTTAGAATCGTTTGTATCTGAAGCAATTTTACAACATGTTGTAGATAACGGGCTGCTAACAGAGAGGCAGTTGGCATACCGCAAGGGCTACTCTACCTAATTATTACACAATTAACGGAATGTTGAAGGCAATCTATTGATGCTAATTTGGTGGTAGCCACCACTTTCGTGGATTTTCGTAAAGCTTTTGACTGTGTCCCTCATAGAGCACTATTGCATAACTTGAAGCACAAATTCAAGATAGAGGGTAATCTTCTATCTTGGCTTATGGATTACCTGCATCATAGGACTCAGGTTACAGTGGTAAACAGTACTCAATCAGACGAACTTTATGTGAGTTGCGGAATTCCGCAAGGATCAGTGCTGGGACCGTGTTTGTTTAGTTTGTACACCAATGACATGCCAGACAGCGTGACATCGGGAGCACGATACCTGTACGCTGATGACACCACAATTTACTGTATCGGATCAACTGTGGATGGAGCATGTAGCCTTCTGAACAATGCGCTAGACGAACTTAACAAATGGTGCGTGGCCCACTCACTAACGCCACACCCAGCAAAATGTGAAGCAATGCTATTCTATAGAGGATCATTTATTGGTCCTTACCCCCAGATTACCATGGGCAAAGAAGAAATTTCGCGAGTATGTCACGCAAGATTGTTAGGAATTACAATAGACCATAAACTTACGTGGGCGAAGCATCTCACAGATCTAAAGAATTAACAGCTTTGTCACCAAACTAAATTTGCTAAAATAGTGCTCTTTTCTAAGAGGAAAATCACTCCTGGATTTATATTTTAAAGTGATCCTCCCTTCTGGGTCTTATGGGATCACCATCTGGGGAAATTGCAATAATTTAGACTCCATAAAATCTCTACAAGCACTACACTGCAGAGCCGCAAGGCTGATTTATAACTTGCCATGGGATACGCCATCGAAAACAGTTATGGAGGTTACCAACTGGGACTCAGTATACGATATGTACAAAATAAATCTTGTCAAATTGTTTTATAATATAGTTAGCGACAACACGCCCCCTTTGATTTCGGATTTAGCTATGTGGAGAGAGACTCAATACAACCTAAGAGGACATAAGAAGGCTAACGTTCCAAGATTTTCAACAAAATTCTTCTCAAACTCATTAATAATTCATACGTTTGATAGCCAATAGAAAATGGCTAAATCCGTCACGTGCATGAGTTTTGATACCCAATGAAAACCCAGATGAAAACCACGCGTGTTTTGGATATCGTATCCAAACCACACGTTGCTTTCATCTGATTCCTTATTGGATACCAAGATTCACGCAACAAAACAAAAGAAATTAAGCATAAGAACAGAATTTAAAAAAATTAGCATCCTTGGGAACTTGAATTTCAATAAAATAATTTTAACTACAAAACTCATGAAATTGGAAACTAAAACTGTTTTAAATACACATAGCGTCCGATACTAAATACTTTTCCATAAACAGTTTTCGGTGAATATCTCTTTACCTACGTTGTGCTCCAATTCAACGACAAATTTTGTTTGCCAACAATTCAGACTCAAGCATAACGATTTCCTTAATATGTAAGTCCAGCGATTTGAAACCTAATTTAAATCAGGTAATATCTGAGCGAAACTCCCGAAGGAATGGATATTTTTCTTTACCCGAGTAATTCGCTATTCGTTAAAATCGTTTACGCGTATTTGTTTTATACCTTGATAACGGGGAATACGACTTTCTTGACTTAATTCTCTTCGTAAATCATTTTTGGCTCCTACACCGTGCCACTCCTTCCTCGCTCGTGGTTGGACGCTAATGAATCATGCATACAAACGCGTTCTTTCGGAAAAGGGGAAATAGTAACACTGCATAATTTCTTATTGTTTCGTTTACGAAAACATGTCACTGCATAATTTCCTATTGTTTCATTTGAGAAGCCATATCAAAAATTCGTGCTTCGAAACAATAAAAGCACTCGGCCTGCGGCCTCGTGCTTTCATTACTTTCTCGGTGTTTGGAATCCCTGATGAAACACTCGCACTGGTTTTTGATATATTACATGAAACATTCCACACGTTTTAGAGGCGCCGTACTGTGGAACTTTGTTTCCCATTATTTAACAGGTTCTCAAAATTTTAAACAATTTATCAGAAAAGTGAAGCTGGACCCATCATTTAGGGAAATTAATTTTAACATTTTATCTGTTCAGTCGGTGCCTAAGAAGAACATGTGCGATTTTATATTTTAGGTCTCTGAATTTTATGTAAATCCGTTGTTAACTTCTAATTAATTTTTATGTCAATTGTACGTTTTTATAGTGTTTTAAACTTGTTTTTAAACTTACTTTAAAGGGGCTCAGTCACGTTTGAAAAGCTTAGCACAACTTTTCAAATTCGTTGTTTGCAATCCGCGTCAATCTTCTCCATCCTTAACCATCCTTGTTCCTTTATGGTTTATTATCGTCTCTTTGATGTTTTTCTATCTTTACAAAGTGTTATTTTTAGGTTTCCTTCAATTTAACGGTTATTTTTTTCGATGTTCAAAATAACTCAAGATGCCGTGACTGAGCCCCTTTAATATATTTTTATACTTAGTTAGTAATACACGACCCCACAAGCATGTAGTGTTTCCTTTAAACATTGATCGTGTTTAAATAAAGGATTTTACATTTACTTACTTACTTACTTACAAAATGGATTTGTAAAAAAACAAGCTGTTTACACACAATGTTTCAACAAAGGTCCGTTTTTTTCCAGGAAACCTTCGCCACCGACCCGACGGTTCCTAGAAAAAGACTCCAGCAACGATAATACCACGGAGCACTCTCCTTTCTCAATCTTCAGATCCGGAGCCTTAACTTCTCTTATCAAGCCAGCTGATGTACCAAATTTCCGTAAGAAGTGGTTTGTTTGCATGAGCTTCCATAAGGCTCACTGGTTCACTTGAGAGCCGGATATCCCAATTATTACTGGATTCGCTGCAAATCCCTCGTAGCCTCGTGATTTTGGCGTGAACTAAAGGAGCAATCTGGAATACAAGCGACTCTCCGAATCCCGTTTTCAAGCGATGAAGAAACAAACGTTTCATGCGCCTTGAATTAACTGTTCAGAGAACGGTTTTTCCACTTCAAAGCGTTTTGCACAGTCGACTCGAAACCTTCCATTTTGGATTACATTCCACACTTCTCGGGATGTGGTACATCAACTCTGATTGGTGGAAATTGACAAATGACTCTGACGTCATGAACACGACCTCGCACCGAGTATATCAGACGGGAGAGGGAGAGAGGGGTAGCGAAGATGCCCCGAACGACCTCGGACGTCTGAGAATCAGGCTAAACAACTCTCTGCCTTCAGAGAACCATAATTGAAATTCGTCGGCGCTTGAATTAACACAAAAGAAAGCTAGCCCGCTCGAAAACTCGCTTCGTTTGCACCATTCGGTTTTCTGACCAACTTCTGGCCGGAAGCTTCGTTGAAATATGACAGCTAATCAGAAGACAGCAAATCATAGGTATTGTTTCAGGCTCTACCAATCAGAGAAAAAACCAGAATCTGGTTTTTGAACATGCGATCCGATAAGTAAATGTATCATGCCCTCCTTTCCCGCGTCTATCTAAATACAGGGAGGGAGGATATGATCGCAGGTTACACATTGATCAGCCAACCGCCATTTCAGATCACTATACCCTTCCTGCCCATTCTATCAGTGGACAACTCATCACCTAAAATAGAGATCCTCAGTCGCAAGGCAATGCTATTCGCAAGTTCAAGACCCTTGAACCCTTGAGATTAAAAAGGCATCACGAAATATAAGCTATTGATTTTTTTTATTTTTCTCTTTTTATCCGTTTTGGTACACGTTTTAATTGTTCTCTATTTCTGTCAACAAATCATGTCACATATATTTCCTCTAGAATCAGTAAAATTTTGTAACCGTTTTTTTTTTCATATTTGCTAAGCTTCAGTGTAGCCCCTGAGGAAGGTTAGTCATTTATCACTTTTAACCGTCCGGTCAGCCTTTCAATTGGTTTTATAGTTTATTATTCACTGCTGATCCTGATCTAATCAAGATCCGGCTTCACTCCGCTGCTGTTTCTGCAAGTGGTCATTGCATCACAGGTTATCCAGCGTTCCTGGATTGGCTTATTTTTGATTTTGCCAACGTTTACTGAGGTTTACTACAGCGTTTACACGATTAAACATTTCACTTCAGTAAAGCCCGGGCAAACAACTCGAGTGAGAACACGGTCGGTCAATCAAGACCTGCAGTCATTATTTCACACCCAGTATACACTGACCGATTTTAAAACGAGGAACCCTGGGAACAAGACCAGTGTTGCGAAGGATGAGGGTGTAAACAATATGGCGTCTGTAATCAGCACTCTGTTCAAATCTGTTACAGTCATCAATTTGAATGGAGATTGGAGCCACTATAACCAACATTGCTTTATGATTCATACTGTCAAGTTGTTATCCTCTTGACTGATGGGAAGCGGTAGCTCAAAAAGGACTGTGCAGACAGTGACAGCCAGTGGAAGATCAAACGATAATCACGCAACAATTAAGAACATGACTTCCATGACAGAAAGTAGCGAGGCACATAAAGGAAAATCAACGAAAAATTTTGAGTCCCAAAACGGAGGCTTGACGGATGAGCCTGTGTTGAATAACTCCGATGCAAATAAAGTTGAAACGGTGGCTGTGCCTGATTCTCAAAAAGACGAAGACATCACACAAGATGTTGATACCGAATCAACTTTGTTACTAACTTCGTTTACCGAAAAACATCCGGAAATCGAACCACGGCTGAAAGCCACCATGAAACATTATCACGCTTTGAAAGCCGCATTGGACAGTAGTAATCTGATGACATCGATGTTACTTGACCATGCCAAAGCCCTGATTGATGTGTACTCAAAATGCAAGAAGCGCTCTAATAAGACAATTGTGACAGATTTTGCTGTGGCTTTAGGAATTTCAAAGCTTGTTTACGATATAATCTTTGATCGTAGGACTAATTACCCGGAGGTTACAACATGGGATAGGAAACCCCGTAAGGAACAGGAAAAAGAACAAGACAATCAGGAGGAAGAGAATGAAGATACGCCAGAGGGTGATGAAAACCAGGTACTGATGTAGGTGAAGTTACAAAATAGAATTATCTGAGTATACTAAATTAAGGCTTTCGCAGCGAACCAACATTATCACTCAATCGATATCTTGATCAACACTAGATCAACATATTGATTGATACTCGGTCAACAATCAATCAATATCTCAATCGACAATTGGTTGACAGTCAAAAATCTTCCAGACATGCCATCAAGTGTTGATTAATATGTATGAGTTGGTCAACACCCTATCAACTGTCAATCAAATTAGATCAAAGTGTCAGTTTAGTGTTGACTGAGTTTTGATCGAGATGGTTTACAACTGAGTGTCGATCACGATGTCAATAAAGTGTAAATAATTAAGCATGTTGATTGACACTTAACCATAAATGCCTTTCGTGCTTATGATCCCAAAAAGATAACAACGTAGATGTGTTTCTAATTGGTACTCGTCATACAACTTTGTTTACAGTCTGTCAATGTTCAACTATGTTCCAGTCACCTTGAGTATTAATGCTGATATAGGATTTGTCTTTAGATAGGACAGGATTTCATGCTCCCAACCTCCTTCCCCCTCATATTGTCTAATTGCATTAATTAAGAAACACACTGTAACTGCTAGTTTATCAGGCTTGAGAGACTGGCAAAAACTGAGCCTATTCTCGGTTTTCATTGTTAGTTTTGATAACATGATTGGTGAAAACTGAGAATTGGGAATAAGAGTGTATTTTTTATTGTTATCTCTTCAAGTGCACCCTAAAAGATACTCAGTCAGCTAAAAATAGCTAGTGTTGACTTGTCCTGAACATCCTAAGTGATCAGATCCTGTCCCCAACCTTTTCATATGGGGGGTACCCCCTCTGAGAGCAAAGGTACATGTGCATGTAAGGGATAGAGTGGTCTGCATTTGAACCCTGGCAAGGGGAATTGGGTGCTGTTTTTGGGTGAGACCTTTTACCCTCCATAGTTCCATCATCTCACCAACTTAAAGGTATATAAATGGGCACCAGATAATTTAATGCTGGGGAACAACCCTGTGATGGACTAGCATTCCATCCAGGGGGAACTTGAGTAGGCATGTATACTCATAATAAGCATGGACCAGATGGGCGAGCAAGTACTTATTTCCGATTTTCATGTGACATCATTATTTTTCAAAATAAAATAATTACCAATCCTTCTAAGATTTTCAGTTTCATGAACTTGATATTTTGCAACATTTAAGCCTGACAGGGTTCCTCATTTTTCAATAGAGCATGTTTGAATTTTCGAGTTAATCAATTGTGTGACAGTAAAATAGTGGTTTAACAAAGCTATCTAATCAAAAGATGTCAAAAGATGAGTTATTGCTCAAGTTTTTGCTAACTATTTAAACAGTTCTTGCTCAAAAAGAAGTGTTAATTTCAATGTGTTGGAGCTCTAGTTAGAGTAATAACATTTTGTTTCAATGGCAATGACAGAATGTTTCTGTTACTTTATGGCCACCATACTGGTGCCCCTCCAAAGGGCCCTAACTAGGCGTCTCCTTGCAAAGCTCCATAAACTTTTCTGCACTGATTTAATCTTGGTGAGGCTGGTTTCTATATCAGTCATCTACATTATCATATCCCAGCTTCTAATAACTTAATTTATTGAATGGTTATGATTTTTATTTTTAGTGCGTGACAGTGCATTTATGTTTTGCAGTGTAATACAGACTTTACCTTTCCCCTGCAAAATTTTGACCGAGATCTCGGCGAGATCTCGCCGAGATCTCGGCGAGAATCTCGGCGAGAATCTCGGCGAGTTTTTGGCCGGCGAGATTGCCGAGATCTCGCCGAGATCTCGGCCGAGATCTCGGCGAGATCTCAAAATCTCGGCGGCCAAAAACTCGCCGAGATTCTCGCCGAGATCTCGGCGAGATCTCAAAATCTCGTCGAGATTCTCGCCGAGATCTTGGCGAGATCTCAAAATCTCGGCGGCCAAAAACTCGCCGAGATTCTCGCCGAGATCTCGGCGAGATCTCAAAATCTCGTCGAGATTCTCGCCGAGATCTTGGCGAGATCTGAAAATCTCGGCGGCCAAAAACTCGCCGAGAATCTCGTCGAGATTCTCGCCGAGATCTGGGCGAGATCTCAGCGAGATCTCAGGATCTCGGCGGCCAAAAACTCGCCGAGATTCTCGCCGAGATCTCAAAATCTCGGCAGCCAAGAACTCGCCGAGATCTCAAAATCTCGGCAGCCAAAAACTCACCGAGAATCTCGGCAAGATTTCAAGTAAGATCTCGGCGAGATCTCAAAGTCTCGGCGGTCAAAAACTTGCTGAGAATCTCGGCGAGACTCGCCGAGATATCAAAATCTTGGAGGCCAAAACATCTCACCGAGAAAACTGGAAGATTATTTAAAATGTCAACACTCAGATCCAGGTAAGCTAATCATAAATTCGTTGAGTGAAGGAGTTTCTAGCACACAAAACAAACACACTGAAATACGACTCCTGACCACATGTCAAAAACAAGCAGATTTATTGACAGATAAGAGGGTCCGTCACGTACAGTTCAAAAAAACTTAACAGTTTCAGACACGTCCACCTTCAGTTGACATTTAGCTACCTTAAATGAGAGGAAAATCGTTTTTGCTGAAACTAAAAATAGTGGAGGACTAACCTTTATCCTCGGGTCGACTCACGTCCTTTACCTCGTGCAAACAAGAATAATTAACCTCAGATATACTACATCTGTCAGCCGCAAAGAAGCGAAGAAAATTCGTTTGGCTTGACTACAACCTCATCTCAAAGCGAATGTCATGAAAAGGTTCATCTTCATCAACTGCTCAAGTTTTGCACTTTGCTAAAAATTGTTCCGTGTACACGTTGCAGATCTTGAAAAAAACAGTTGTACAAGATGTTTACGAATCCTCTTGAGATTGCTCACATTCGCGATGAAAACGTAAGAAATTAGTTAAACCGTATTTCCTTTTCTTGAACAACGCAGCTCATTTCATCGTAATCAAGTCCTTTGCACTTTCAAAAACATCCAACAAACAAATTTCCCACGGCAAGAACTGCAGCCAACACTCCTGTCGAAGGATTGCGTGTACTTTACCCCACGTGACTTAAGACATCCAATCACCGTGCCTAGTTAACGATCTTGGCGGGAAGTCTTCCCGCGTCTAGTCTGTCTGCCGCCGGCGCTGCTCGATGAAAAGTGAAAAAAAAAAAAAATCTCCCTCTACAAAGCCAAATTTGAAAAGTAATTTTTTTAGACAATTGATGGTCATTGAGTAGCTCAAAGGTAAGTCTGCTCCAACGTCTAAAAGAAAGAACAAAATTTCAATACGAGCAACAAAACTCTTATCTTAAAAAGCGATCAGCACGCGTCTCGTCGTCGCCATAATTAAATCAGATCGCTCCTTTCAACTTTGTTAAATAAAATATTTTCGTAAATAAAAACCGATCCATGTCAGAGCGTCTTTACTTCATTTTTGGGCTTACCGCATTAGAAATCGAACTGAAAAACAGAAAGCTAATGGTCAACCACAAAGCAGTTAAATTCAACGGAGAAAAATTATTCATTTCATCTGGTATTGATTGAGTAAATATTTTGGTAAGTTTGTGTATTTCAAAATCTCGGCAAGAACCCGGCGAGATCTTACTGAGATACAGAAAGAGTCGAGCTTCATGGCGAGATCTTGCCGATCTCGGCGAGATGTAGAAAATCTCGCCGCGAACTCGACCGAGATTTGAGAAACCCACAAACATCATGGCGAGATCTCCGCAATCTCGGCGAGATGGAGGAGATCTCGCCGCGATTCAGAAACTCACAAGCATCATGGCGAGATCTCTACAAATCTCGGCGAGATCTTGGTAATCTCGGCGAGATGGAGGATATCTCGCCGCGATCTCGCCGAGATTTAAAATCTCGCAAACATCATGGCGAGATCTCTACAAATCTCGGCGAGATCTTGGTAATCTCGGCGAGATGGAGGATATCTCGCCGCGATCTCGCCGAGATTTAAAATCTCGCAAACATCATGGCGAGATCTCTACAAATCTCGGCGAGATCTTGGTAATCTCGGCGAGATTGAGGAGATCTCGCCGAGATTTAGAATCTCGCAAACATCACGGCGAGATCTCTACAATCTCGACGAGATCTCGGTTATCTCGGCGAGATCTCGGCAATCTCGGCGAGAAGGAAGATATCTCGCCGCGATCTCGCCGAGATTTAGAATCTATAGAACATCATGGCGAGATCTCGGTGAGATCTCGTCAATCTCGGCGAGATCTCGCCGATCTCGGCGAGATCTCGCCAATCTCGGCGAGATCTCGGTAAAAATTTTGCACGGGTTAGCCTTTACAATATATAGCGTGAATCTCATTGCAGAACCAAGAAGTAAATGTACAAGATAAGCCATCCTATGAGGAAGGACAGGTACAGAAAAGAATTCAGCAGGAAGGGAATGATGACAATCCTGGAAGTCCCGAGAATCAGGTACACACAAGCTTATATAACATCATGAATGACTATGGGTAATTTTCTGGTACCTACATTTACTATCTCCATATTTTCATATTTAGGCTTGAGTGCATACACTGTGTTTCAACACACCCCCCTTGCATGTAGGATTATTTCTCAGAATAATCCTAAAATGTATTTTCTGAATGGGTTAAGTGAGTGAGTTTTTCACATCATTTTCACCGATGGAAACAATTTATTGCTTTCAATGAGTTGATGATCTTTGATGATCCATTCCACACCATCCAGTGTCTTGCAGTTTTCATATGTGGTGTATCACAGTATTTTTAACAATATGACATCAGTTTTTCATGTGTTTGTCCTGTTACCAATCATGATTTTGGTGAAAACATTGTCGAAGGACATGTAGCTGTTGATCTGCGAGGCAATAGCCTAGGGGATCTTAATAGCTACCTTGACAGTGTTATCATAATGAAAAATTTATTTTCAGTACCAGGAAAGATGCATGAAAAACATATTAATGCCAATTTGTTAAAAGTAACTTTGAAATTCGCAACCCCAACATTGTTTAGATTATAACTTCATGTTTCTGTCTGATTATTGACAATGAAAATTTGCCAATACAGTGAGGGCACAAGATGTGTAGTTATTGTTAGTTAAAAAGTGTTTATTTTCCCATCTTATTTTTGCAGCAGTCTGAATATGATGAAGAGAAAATAAATACATTAAAAATGTCACAGGATCTTATTAATCACCTCTTAGCCGCACTTCTAAATTTTTCGGACCTTCATGATGAGTTCTGCTTGGCGTGCAGTGAAGCTGGGATAGTGCAGCTCTTTGTTGACATGACTAAAGATCTCCAAGATTCAGTTCCATACCATGTGAAATTTGTGGTAGGTACATGTATCAATATGTGGCTGCAAATAGCAACCTGGGAGGTCTCTTGGAATTTCATGGAGCCCTAGGTTTCTAAAACACAAAGATTTTAAGGGAAAACATGAAGTTCCAGAAAACACCCATACCTTCCCCACCCCTCTGGAAATTCAAGTTAAGCCTCGTACATTTCTTTAAATTTTAGGGGTTTACCAAATCCCTAAGAACCCCAGGAAATTTTAATTTCTTTTTTAGGGGGGAAGGGGCCAAGGGGGAAGTACAAGTATAGATTTTTCCTACAACAGCACAATATGAACTCAAGGTAAAATGGAAAGCTTCAAAAGACTTACAGTGTTAAAACTTAGAGGAATATAAACCTGATAACTAAAACAACGTTGGTACTGTCATTGTACTTGAAAAGGCTTGGGAAGTTGTAGTTCTTGGTTTTGTCAAAATTGCAGTAGGAGATCTTCGTTAAAACTGTGATAGAGAATTCTTTGGGAGACTAACTGTCAACAGTTGCAGCCTATGACTTGCTCAGACAGTAAAATGAGATATAAATTCAGTCATATAAGTTGTCATCATTGTTTAACTCATCAAGTCAGTGGTAAATCCAATAATATTTGACGTTTGAATAGAGGCTCGTTTCTGTATTTTGTTCTTCATCTAGAGCGTGAATTTAATCACTAATAATGACATACGTTTTTTACACTGCAGATACATCTACTTTTAAATTTTTTTTTAATATTATTGAAATATATAACTTTATTTAAGTGTCAAATGTATTTAGCACTGTTGTGCTAATTGAGGACACTGTAAATAAATTAACAAATATTGCAAATGGAACACAAGTTATTTTAAAGAATCCAGTTGGTTATTAAAACATCGCGGTCGAGAAGTTGTACTAGGTCAAGGTCCAAAATTAACTTTTTTAGGCAGGCGCCAACTGGCGACCGAATTTTTTTTTTTTTTTTTTTTTTCAGTAGCCAGATGGAAAAAAATTAATATGGTCGCCAAAAATTGCCAATACTTTTTTTTCTTTTCAGAGAAACACAAATCAAAGTTTTTGGCCGCCAGATGGAAAATTGTGGTCGCCAATTTTTCTTTTAAGAATCAGAACGAAGGAAGCGCGTTTGGGGCCGCAAACGCAACTTCTTCGCTAATGAACAACGGTTATAGTCAATGCCAAGAGCTTGCCGACAAAATACGTTGTATTTTAACTTAATTTACATGGATGTTTTTCTATCAAACAGAATCCTAAAACACAGTATCTCTCCAAGTACACATCACGGGGCAAAATGCTCTCTAGAACCTTGGGAAATCTTCATAACTTGTCGAAACGTGTGCCGATAAGGACAAACTTTGCCGCTTGTCAGGCAGTGAATGTGCTTGTACCTCTTCTCAAAGCCGAAGTTGCACTTTTCAGTGCTAAGGGCTTGCTTGTGTTAGCCTGCTTGATTGATGAAGACAACAATCATCTGATTATGGCAGATGAAGGTAAAGTTCATTGGGCAATGAATGTTTCATTTTGAATGTGGTTATTTCTCCCCTTATTGTAAAGTACAGAGTTTGTTTTGTTGATATGTCTACAGCTGTTTCAGAAAAGGTTGTCCTGCAAAAGAGTAAAAGCGTACGCGACGATGTCAAAAGGTATTAAAGGTAATGCTGGCCAACGGTTGCTTGAATGAAGCTAAAAGCATTTTATCATGACAGACGGAGACAACACAAACGCGCTCTGTTTTCAAAATGTTTTTCATCCACACTAAAACACAAAGCCGGTGTTCTCAAATTCCTCCGGTTTAGAGAGAGAGCGTTTTCGATATGCTCCGTTTTCGTGTCGGATTAGTTCGGACGGTAGACCTAACCGTAGAAATAAAGCTGTGTTTTTAATTTCTCCAGCGTAGTGAGTGAGTGTGGACGGGGCCCCGCCTCGTTTCCACAGCCCCTGCAGGGAACGAGGTTGGTCGGGGTCTTATTCTAATAGGCCATTTCCGAGTTCCCTTGTGCCTCTGTTTCAAAACGAGTCTAAGTGCGAAACCTTTCATATGAAAATGAGTTCTGCATGTAGTTTCATTTTCATGCAAATCAAAGTCATTTTCATAAGAATGGTTTCGCAATTAGACTCGCTTTGAAACAGAGGCACAAGGGAACTCGGAAATGGCCTATTGTACTAACAGTGTTTTGATGACATTTTCAAATTTCATGTACATCAGTAATTATTTTGAAATGACTTAGCCAATCATACTTTCAAATAGCCAACTTTTCAGATCTTGCGAGTTGGAATGCATGTTGGTTATAATGTGCAGTGTAGATGTACATGTATGTTAACGAAAAATGATTTTCAAGTCATGAAACCGACAGGTTGTCAATTCACGCCACTTTTTGTATTGTATGCAATTTCAGGACCAATCAAGTTTCTTACAAGCATTCTTAAAAAAGCCATTGGATCATCCACTCACAGATATTTAGGCCTTTCTGCTTCGGAACTTGCTGAAGGACTGTCGCAAATCGCAGTCAATGATAACAACAAGAAAACGGTAAAATGTTCCTCTGTAGTTTGAAGTAATTTGTAGATGGTTTGTCTGGCAGGTGCCTGGTACACTGACTATAATAGTACATATACAACTGAATCAAAGATTCATGTAAGTCTCCTGGACTTGGTGGAATCCTTTCTCTCCCTGGGTTAACTAAAAATAAATGTGGTGGTTATGTTTGCGCGAATTTTTTGGGGAACACCAGTGGCAAAAGCCATATCCCAGACTCAGAGAAAACTAAGCAAAACGAAACAAAGAAACAAAAATTAATATGGAGATCGAAATAACAGAAACACCAATTCCACTGCTACTGAGGCCAGTTGAAAGTTTAGTATCTAACTGAGTATTGCATGTATGCATGTAAAAATCGTATTGTTGTGTTTCAGATTGCCCAGTGCGGAGCCATTCCAATCCTTGTCAAAATGCTGCAAAATGCTAAAGGCGATGAGGAGAAATTGAGTGCTTGCAACACATTGTGGACCTTGGCGTTTGATGGGGACAACAAAAAAGAAATGAATAACGATGATTATGCTATTTTTGAGCTGAAAAAACTCCTGACGTCAGAGAACAGCCTAATAAAGAGAGCTGCCGCTGGTGCATTATGGGAATGTGAAGGCAAAGAGAAGCATGCAGAGGAAAAGCAACACTCAGACAGACTGCAGCCAGTGACAGGTGCGCATGCCCGAGAGAGTGACACTAGAACCTTAGTTAACAACGAACTGCTCCAGATTGGACAAACCCATCCTTTACCAGACTTTATAACATAGATAGGACCCTGCGCGAGCTCTGATTTGTCAAAAATCCATGTTTTATCAGAGTATGAAACAAAGAAAAGGCGTGTTTTATTGTTTTGCGCGTGAAAAATCTATATCATAAAGCAAATGTAGAAGTCTGAGCCTTGTATTACACTGCCACAAAACACTCCGGACATTTGAGAACACGTTCTCAAATGCCCGTGGTGTTTTATCAAATTGTAATGCAAGGCGTAAACATCTTTATTTTTTTAAATATAATGCTGGGCCGGGTTGTTCGAAAGCCGGTTAACATTAACCCAGGATTAAACGATAACGAGCATTATTTTTCTTGTTTAAAAAGGTTTTTCACCTCTAACGTTGGGTGCAGCCCTACAGCTCAAAACTGAAGGGCAAACAATATAAACAGAACACTTCACCAAAAAGTAACAAAACTGAAATCAAAATTTAACCCTGGGTTAGCTTAATCGTGCTTTGAACAACCCAGCCTTGGCGCTATATCGAGCTTAAAATGGTTTGTTTGCATAAGGTAAGGACTTCGTTACGATACAGTATCAACTTTTAATTAACTTTATTGAATTTGTTGCTTGTACAATTAGTCAAAAAAAAGAAAAGAAGAAAAAAAAAAGAAAAATAACATCAGCAACTGAAGCGGAAAACAGGACGATGTCCCATTTTGTGTGATCTTAAACTCAAAGATCATAAAAAGTTCTTTTCTTAGGCATGCCTGAACTTGTCATTGTTAGTGAAAGCCTTTTAAATGACACATCTTCGCAAAGAGTGTAGCCGATGTTGGCTATAATGCTCCCCTCTTAACCTTGGTCACAAGTATTTATATTTCATTTCAGACACCAAGCACGTAATGATAAGTTACCAGTGGGATGTTCAAACGCTCGTGATTCAGTTAAAGAACAAGCTACAAGCGGACGGCTACAAGGTATGGATGGATATTGATGAGATGGGCGGCTCTACACTGGAGAGCATGGCTAAGGCTGTGGAAAATGCCAGCGTCGTGTTGGTCTGTGTGTCTCAGAAGTACAAAGAGAGTCCTAACTGCCGATCAGGTAAATTTAATTACATGCAATATATGTATGCCACAAACCAAGTGATATATTTTGATGAAAACGATAGTAGTAGTTAAAGTGCCCCTGTGACAAAACATAAATTATTTTTTTCCTTTGGATTTCAAAACTATGTTAACTAAACATTAAGTGACCCAAGTTTTAATCCTTGATTTAAAAAAGGCTCCTGTTTATTTTAACTGGAACTTTCCTATTTAATGATCCGCCATTACTAAATTTAAGTTCTTGAGAGAGCTGGATCGAGGAGAAAATGACGTCAAAGGCTCACTAGTTTAAGAATGCAATGCGTGTGTACGCTGCAGAATTAATATGCAGCACGGGAGTTTTGGGCTTTCACACTTTTAAACTCGCACTTTGCATACATAATAAGCTGCGTTCACACGCTGAAATTTTAAGCTGGTGAGCCTTTGACGTCACTTTTCCCGGATCCAACCCTCTGAGGTCAAATCGGTCAGGTTTGAACGTGAGTAATGGCGGATCGTGAAATCCAAAACTTACACTCAAAGTAAACAGCCTTTGAATAAAAATGAAACATCAGAATTTTGCCAGTCAAGTGTTAAGCAGACACACTTTCAGAATCTCAAGAAAAAAAGGAAGTGATTTTTTTTTATCACAGGGGCACTTTAAAAGAATCACAAACGTTGTTTCTATTTCCAGAAAGTATAGCAGCGAAAACAAAACGAAACAAACTAACAAACACAAGAACTCCCTCCGCTAAACAAACGTTGAACTGTTTACTTTGTACAATCAAGTTGTAACTTCCTTTTAAATCGTCCAATCACTGTGGACCTGGTCGCGGCTGGTTCAATTTTGGCGGGAAAACATCCCCACTGGATTAAACGTGACATTCTGTGCTAGCCAATCAACACGCAACGTCTGCCTATGGCGTCCAATGACTTTTACATGTTCGCATTTCTTTCTAGCAGTGAACTATTGTAACGAAATTTTGTTTGAACCTGTATCCCTCAATGAATTTAGAAGCAGAATACACATTCCAGCTGCATAAAGACATCATTCCGTTGATGATGGAAAATAAATACAGACCTGACGGATGGCTTGGCTTTATAGTTGGCTCCAAATTCTGGATTGACTTCAGCGAAAAACAGAAACTGGACATAAACGCGGACAAGCTAGTGAGGGAACTGGGAAAGAGAGGGAAAATCTCTGGCCGGGATACCGTTGTTCAAGGTATTAGAACTTCACGACTGATGACAGTTTGTGAGCAGAATTAGCTAAACCGTTTGCCGAAAGGTGGCTACGAACGTAATCTTATTAACGAATCAAAGATTGTTTTTTTTTCTTTTTCCAACATGATCTTATTTATTTGTTTGAAAACTGCGAACGTTTACATCAGGAATTATATAATAAACTTTATTGTGCTGAGTATTGACCAGGAAGATCTTTGTTAACATTACTCGTAACCAGATTACAGTTACTGTAGTCTTAAATTGAGGTTACTCGACACTTAGCTTTTTATATCTGAAATAAAGAGGAAGAAAGACGTGTCTGATGCAGACACCCTGAGTGGAACCCAGGAAATTTGGTTCAAAATGCATTTATTAACCACTACACCCGCGTACTTTAAATACTGCAAACAAAATTATGTGCAATGGTATACAACGTCGTCCAAACCACAAGATGAAAGCTGGGTCGAACTAACCGAAAGCAAACCGAAGACGTGTTATATACCATATTTATAGTTCACCACTAAATTTTTTTCCGATTCTTATTGGTTTAAGTTGATCATGTGACGCGATAGTGTTCATCCTCGGAGAGACAGTATCAGCCCGCAGGGCCTACCCACGGAAAATACAACAAATTGACGTCAGTTTTTTATGCGTCTGTCCTGTTATTGATCATGAATTTCGTCATAACATTGTCAAAGTAGCTGTGGATCCACGAGGCGATAGCCGAGTGGATCCGCAGTGTCGAAACATCGAGATGTTAAAGTATGCCCAAGCTCGAAAATTTCCTCAACCACAAAGCCAAAATTGTTATTGAAATCGCTTGACATTTCTAAATAAAGATCTACAGTTTAAAGAAGAATTGGATGAGTTTTTCCTTGGAAATTGAGATTAGCTGTTTGATTTTGCTTTCCTATTCTTGCCAAGGTTCGTTCGGTGACTTAGAAATTCCTTCAAAGCACAAATTATTTCGTCTTGATCGATTTTCGAGGTCATCTAGCTTGTTTCCTAGGTTCTCGATTTGTACCTTGACTTCCTTTACTCTGAGGTCAGAGGTTATTAGCTTCTCGACTGCCGGGTATGTACTATTTTAACAACACTTCCCGGCTGCCGGGTATCTAGACACTATCTTTCCTTTTTACCCACGAAAGGAGAAGAGGATGTTTTCCTTCGTTCATGGTAACGTCCGCGTAGCGACATGTGTTTGACACTTGTGTGTTGTCCATCATAGAAAATCGTGATTCTTGTTCAATTGCAGCCGCGCTTGAGAATGTTGTTGATGCTCCGTCTCAGTCCTCCATCAGATCGTGGACCCACAATGATGTAAAAAGCTGGCTCAAGGATGTGGGATTGGAGGACAGGTCAGTAACTGAAGGACGAGATGTCCTTGAAAGAGGTTATGAATGCACAGTCTGTGAAAACAGAAAGTAAAGGAGCCCCTCTTATGGTTGATGCTTTTGATTCCACACGTTTCCCTTGATTAACGGGCCGTCGTTGATTATTCCCTCAGCAGAATTATGAAATTGAAAACATACAATGTTAAGCCGCCTTCACACGGCAAACTAAAGTTGGCAAACTCGTGTTGGCAAACTCAAGTTGATGTGTGTGAACGGCACAAAAACAGTCGGCAAACAAGTTGGCAAACTGTTGGCCACAAATAGAACTTGCCTCTATTCTCGCCAACTTTTTCGCCAACTTTTTCGTGTTGGTAAACTCGTATCTGACGTGTGAACGGTTGGCCAACATGTGTTGGTAATTTTCAACCAATCAAAACGAGCTCTATTCACGTGATTTATTTGCGTGACACTTCACAAAATGGAGGACGCGAGTCAACACTTTTTAAATTTAATATCAGAGCGGTTCACAATTGTCCGGCTGTTCGGGACGTTTCATCTATAGCCTACAAAGATACTAAAAACAAACAAAACAAAACGGAGGAGCGCGCGGACAAACTTGGTTTCGTCCAAACCTTTCTAATTCTCCACCGCTTTCTGGTTCTTCTCTTATCCTCTGTTTCACTGTTGTACGTGATTGAAACTGCACTAAAAAGCGGCCATGTTGGAAATTGCCGTGTTTGTTATTTGTCACGAGTTTGACGTGTGAAGGAACGAGTTTGCCAACTTTTTGAAGTTTTCCAACACGAGTTTGCCAACTTAAGTTTGCCGTGTGGAGGCCGCTTTAGCCTACCCCTGTGTTGTAAGGTTAAACCCTTGTTATTTCTACCGGTTACACCGTAATGACGAGCGTAAGGTTAAGTCAAAATAGAAATCTTTACACTTAAACTTCAGAACAATTTTTTTCAGGTTGGATGCCAAAGCTGTGCAGCGGTTAGATGGTCCGATGTTGTTGCGGCTGCAAGATCTAAGAAAAGAAGTAAGCGCTGCATTGCTATTGACTGATATAACGTTTCTTTTAAATGGTGAAATTCAAGCAGAAAGTTCTCTGCTAGAGAAGCACTGTGATTGACGGGAGCCAATAGGAAACAGTTAGCTGTACATGTTTATGTTTTTGTTCGAGTAGAGTGCTGTTCACACGAAAAAAAATAAGTGGTGCAGTGGTTCAAAATTATCCCAACATAGGTTGACCTTAGTAGAGCTTTTTCAGTAAACCAATTTTTTCAGAAATCCTGTACACAGACTCTGTGGCCTAATCGATAGGGTTTGGGCTTTGGATTCGAGTCCTGGATAGGGTCACTGTAAGTCACTGTGTTGTGTTTGGGGCAAGACACGTTACTCTTACAGTCCCTATATCTCTGCTCAGAAATGTAAGTCAGCACCGCTTAATCAGTAAGGATCCCTAGGACAAAATACTGGACGGGGGAGGGGAGGGAAGGTAATCTACGACAGACAAACGTCTGAGATGAAGATTGAGTCGAAATACTCTTTATGCTCGATAATGAATCAGCAGCACAGATTAGCCACCAGCGCTCCGTAGAAACGGCTAACCTTACATTTAGCCGTGAAATCAGCACACAATTTCTAGTCATGATTTCCCAGTCATTTCTACAAGTTAGAGTTTGGAGGATCTCCCTATATTCTGCATTTAGGCATTTGTTTTCGTTTTGGTGATAAGTCACGCGGTTGTCATTACACTACCTGCATTGCTGGCTGTGATTATGGTACAAGGTGAAGAATTTTTATTATATTGTTTGTTTTGTTTGTTTTTTTTTCAATGCAGACAAGGCCAGATTTTTTCTACACGTCAGTAAGAACAGAATTCAAACTTGGGAGCTTGTTCGATTTGCTGGAATTCACAGATGCGCTGGATAAACTGGAAGGATAGCCGTGTATCGAATTACTGTCGGCGTTTTAGCATTGGAGCTAAATGTAACCATCAGGTCACTTCTTCTGGAAGCAGCAACCAATGCGGAGTAACTACACCACTGGTACTCATAAAGAGCTGTGTCTCGCTAAATGTAACCATCACGGTCACTTCTTCTGGAAGCAGCAGCCAATGCGGAGTAAATACACCAGTGGTACTTATAAAGAGCTGTATCTCTCGGAGAACAATTTAGCTTGCAGCGACAAGTTTAATTCTTCAGACAATCATAAGATAACCCCAAGCGGCAAATCCCATAGCCGGTGACGAAGTTCCGTTCAGCGCTTCTGATTGGTCATTGTTATCTGTGCGCGAAAACTCCAAACCGATCAACAGCCAATCAGAAACAGTACAATGACGTCATTAGGGTTGCGTCATGGTCGCGTAAGTTGAATTTCTTCAAGATAAGAGGGAGCAAAAAGACACCTCTTTACTCGGGGTTATCCTCTGGGTGAAAAAGAGGTCAGAAAGTTGCAAATTGCTTAACATAGCATAATATAATATCTTGGATTTGTTGGGATCGAATTTCGTCAACTATAGATAAATGTGACAAAAAAACGATCGTGACTGCACATACATAATTTATGTACTTTGAACTTGCGCAGTAACTTATCGGCAATGTGCAATTTAACGAGTATAATTCTACACAATTAATTAAATTATGCACTTACGCATTGTAAATAACGGACGTAAATTATGTACTTATACGCCAATGGAATTGAATCACGCAGTACACATTTTAACATGTGTACGTGCACCAGATAATCGGCCAAATTCCTACTCTCGGTATTAGAGATTAATTCCATTCGTTAATTCGTCTTTCAAAAGACTCCCGACTTTTAGCCTCAGTTTCAAGCTAGTCCCAGTCCTATACCGAGAACACGAGTAAAGCCTCTTGACAGTCCTATTTCGCGCCATATGGTCACCGACAAGTTGATTTATGATTTACGACAGTACACAGAGAGTCTTCACACCCGTTTATAATATGAGTATAAGACAATCTTAACTTTATAGATCATGTCTTCTGTTTTGTAGCGGCCACTTAATACAAGATCAACGGTTCTTTTCCTCGATGTAGTGGCTATTTTGAATTCTATTGTTTTAAGTAGCTCTTATAAGATGCTCAGTGAGCACACACATGCTAATTTGCCCCTGAGCATCCCATAGCTATTTGAAACAATAGAATTCAAAATGACCGCAGTGTTGCGGAAAACATTATCCCTTGGAGTTCCAAAAAAAATGATATCTCAACTCCAACACGACGCTGACCAGAGGTTTCAGCGCGTAGTGCCGTTTATAGACTTTTACTTCTAGTACGTGTAAGGTTTTGCCCTGCTGACTTGTCCGACCAGCGCGATTTTACCGTTAGGGAGGTGCTACGCTTCCCAGTTGGGCACGACACCACGTTATTTTCACAAAAAATTTGACGACAAAACTTTGACGTTTCCGATGGCAACGAGAATGTATCTAATGGAAACAAAGCGCGCGAAAGGCTTCCCGTAGAGACCCGACTCGGCACTTAGGCGGCGCGTTTTCACTCAGTTGTGCTTTCCGTTATCATCGATTATATTGTGTGTTTTTTCGTATAGGAGTCGTCTGGTTGGCGCTGCTGAGTACCGTTTTAAAGGTTAAGTTGAGGACATATCTTCCATTCTTAGAACTTTTAAAGCTGCGGAGAAAAATTGTAAGTGTATTGACAGTTTGCACTGTTGTCATTTCTTTAAAAATTAGCATGGCTTCAGTCCTACTCCGTAGCATTTGAGATGAATTGTTCTCTATCCAACCGCCAGTTCTGATTATTTACGATGAAGCATAAGAAACGTCAAATATTTACTCTCAGTTTTCCACTATTGTCATTTCTTTAACAATTAGCATGGCTTCAGTCTGTCTCCGTAGCATTTGAAATGAATAGTACTTTATCCATCCGTCATCAGTTCTGAAAATTTATGTTGAAACTTACGAAACGTCAAATATTTATAAGCAGTTTTCCACTACTGTCATTTCTTTAAAAAATTAGCGCGGCTTCAGTCTGTCTCCGTAGCATTTGAACTGAGTTGTATTATATCCAACTGTCAGTTCTAAGGATTTACGTTGAAGCATACGAAACGTCAAATATTTATTATCCGTTCTCCACTACTGTCATTTCTTTTAAATCGGATTTTGTGTGTGAAACCTAGGCTGTAATTTCCGCTTACTGTTTCTTCACTCCTTGCGCGAAACGCGGAACAAATTTTTGTGTTGATGCCTTTAGTCCGTGACCGAACGCAGTCGTTTCTAGGTCTGCCTGGGGACTAGTTTTCTCGCAAACAGAGCATCGTAAAGACCCATATAAATTGCATATCAATTTTCTGTCTTTCTTGTAACGCCTGGGCACAAATGTGTGTGGATCGTCGCCATATTCCCAAATGTCGCAATCCTTTTAGCAGCACCGAGAACCGCGATTTTCGGGCTTCCCTTCAAATTTGACAAATTCTGATTAGTTGTGAATGGGAAAGGAATTATCTGCGCGTGCTCAAAAATCGGGTCGGCAAGAGCACCGATTTTGGTATTGACCAAAAGGTTCGCGACGTGTTTAAACAAGAATGTAAAATTTATTTTTGCTAGAATCTATCAAAGAGAACAAAAAGATTTTTGAGAAAGTAATATCTGTGCCCTTTTGTATGAGATAGGCCGAACACGCTGCTGTAACAATTGTCGAGAGACCTGTATGACTTGACTAGAAACAAAGGTTCGATATCTGTTGTCAAATCTACCCTTTGACCCAATAGCTTACGTAAGTAATGAAAAATATCTCTTGAAGCACGTAAACGCGAGAGCATAGTGTTTCGCATTTTGCCTTTTAAGACTTTTAAAATTGTCCTTGTGATTTCCCAGGCAAATGCGCTTCTCTTCCGATGTCGGCTTGAAAACTTGGAAGGGGTAGGGGAGGCGAAACGCGAGAGGAGAAAAAGGAAAGAACCTTTCTCTTCTCTCTCAAACCCTTTTTCCCTTTTCCCGTTTTATGCCTGCAACACAGGCTGGCAATTGTTTGCTTCTCCTTTATAATTTCATGGCGACGTTCCCGCAGGACTCCGCCGGGTACGGATCAAACTGTTTTGCAGAAGTATAACCTCGTGCCATTTGGATGAGTGAGTAATTTAAGCCTTACTTTACATATATTAACCTGCACTAGCGGCTTCAGACAGGATATAAACATTTTTATTTCCTGCTTTTAAACCTCATGATGTACTTTGTTGTCGCACAAAGAAAGATTAATCACACAATCTCAGGACCAAATCAAGTCAATCGACGAGGTATGCGTTCTAGCATGTACATGCTTAACTTTGAATTCAATTATATGATTTTTTTCTCTTCTTATAAATGATTAAGATTGAATTCTGCGTGTGTTCTGGTTGATTAGCAACAAACAACAGTAAATGCACCTCCGCAAAAACTTTTTCTTTTCGATCGATTACTCTCTATGAAATCGCTCTGTTTGATTATGCCGGAGAAAGATTTATAGTGGTTTTTCTCGTGTTCTCAGTAAATGGTTTGTAAATTATTAAATTCCATGTTAATTACTCCAGGACATCCTGCTGTTTCTCTCAGCCACATCGCTTTTTTAAAAGCGATAAAACCATTATTTGCATAATTTCCAACCCTGTCATTTGTTTTTGACTCTAGTTTTCGTGTGAGGACGTGAGTAGCCGACAACCTGAGTGGACATAAGCCACTCACTGTACGCATTACGCCTCTGCTGTTAAGCACGAAAAGGCTCAGTACAAAAATAGTTTGTATAAAATAATTGAGTGGCATTTAGAATAGAAGCACCAAAACTGTGTATTGGTCTGCAGCAAAAAGCACGGTTTCTTGGTAACAACCGTGTTTGTGTCCAGAATGTTCATCCCTCTTGGTGCAAGTTTAATACGTTCATACATTTGCAAGTGTTAACTCGTTTAACACTGCGTATACGAATCGTACATTTAAAGGGGTTCAGTCACATTTGAAAAGCTTAGCTAAACTTTTCAAATTCGTTGTTTGCAATCCGTGTCAATCTTCTCCATCCTTAACCATCCTTGTACCTTTATGGTTTATTATCATCTCATTGATGCTTTTCTATCTTTATGAAGTGTTATTTCCAGGTTTCCTTCAATTTAACGGTTATTTTTTCGATGTTCAAAACAACTCAAGATGCCGTGACTGAGCCCCTTTAAACTCTACTACCCCGAAGCTGTTGAAAGCTGAGTGCGCACGTGAATACTTTTCGTAGCCTGAACTGTCATACGTTTTAACTCAGAAATCAATGATTCTCGCGAATAAATAAACCTTAAAAAAGGTTATTTGAAGATGATACCACCGACGTTTCAATCTGTCCGTAAGCTTTTGTCTATCACAACCCCCTATAGTGTAGAACGAACCTGAATTTTCTCATTTTTTGGAACCCATTAAATTGTCAATCAAAAAATAGAGCGCGGTCAACCTCCGTCTAAGCAACGTTTTAACTGTCAGAAACGTTAACTGACTAAACACCAATCAACGAATATCTTTTCCTGAAAACGTGCTGCTGCTAATCAATTTCCACCGAAAAATAATTATCCAAGGAAACCGTTTGATAAAGCAAGTTTCGGAACACACGCCTCTAAGCTCTAACGATGAAGTCGCAATGCCCAAGTCAGTCAAAGTGAGACCAGTTTTGTTAGCTTCGCTGTATCTTTATTATTATTATTTTGGTTATTATTATAACAATTTTTAAGAGATGGCTATACCGTCGTATTGTTTAATTACTATCAGTGATTATATATTTCTTTTTCTTATCTTCATGTTTTGCTTTCAAAACAAAACAAAGGTTTATTTCAAATTGCTTTTGACAAGCCATAGAAGTAAGCCTTTTTACTCTCAAATTGTATTTCAAGCAAGCATCCATATACACGTTCATGTTTTCAATTTGCTTGCTATGTATGTACGCGTTCTTCTTGAGGCAGCATTCCAAGCGAATTCACCCTGGAATAAACAGCTTATCTAAGGTGCGTTTTGGACTTAACGATTTTTCCCGGTTACATGTTTATTGACAGCTCATCAGTCTCGGCTGTCATCAAGCCCAGGCAAGCATTTCCTTAAAGGACTGACGAAACCTCTTATTGACGATAGAATAAATCAATGGATTACTTGCCGAGTTGAGAAGATAAAAGAAGAAGCAAATTATAAACATGACATGAGAGTATTTTACGAATACGGGGTTAGTAAAGTAAAACAAGATCAGAATGCGGAGCAGGCTCAAAGGGAAAACTGTGATGGCGAACACGACGACCACTGGTGTCATGATTTTGTTGAACCTTTTACTGCGTGATTTCACTAGGGTTAGTTGACTGGTTTTGAAAGCTCCGCTGAAACTTTGTTCCGCCATCTCAACATGAAACGATTCACTCTTGCACAGCTTACGCTTGATCGTGCAATACGTGACAAAGATCAAGGACAGCGGGATGACATAGGTAAACAGGGACATGGCGATGCTGTAGATGAAGTTTAATTTAGGATCGGGCCAAATTGCCCGGCATATTGGCTTCATATCTGGTGACGGATAGTACTTATAAACAAGGACCAATGGCAGCGATATCCCAAGAAAGGAAAAGACCCAGATGGCAGCACAGATGAGTTTTGGCACTGCTAACGATTTGAAAGCCATTCGAGGGACGTCGGTCGCCAAAATACGACGCCTTTCGACCGCTATGGCGGCAATGGACCAAACGGACACGCCAAAAAAGACGTCGGTTAGAGGGAAAATATAAAGGCATGTGAACTCGCCAAGCGGCCAATATGTGAATTGTTCTCTGACTACAGAAAATGGGAAAGATATCAGAAGCGATGCCAAGTCACCGATGGCTACATTCCTGATCAATGTATTGGTAGGTGCCATGTTCAGCGTGCGATGCTTTGTAATGGCAAAGCAAACTGCGAAGTTTCCGATGATGCCAGCAACCCCAATTATGCATTCAATGGTGAGTCGAACGATAGTCAACCAGGTTGGCTCCATGATTATGTCGACTGTTTGAATCGCTTGAGTCGTATTAGCACCTTCTCCGACAGTGGTGTTGTTGACGGACATCGTGGAATCGGCCCGCAAACTGCAAAGGTTACAGAATAAAGCTAAGTACAGTTTCAATGTTCTCAGATCTTTAATAGGAAGGGCGGAACAGGTGCTAATCTTTTAAAACTGACTAACAATAATTGTTTGTCAAGTTAGTGTGTCCAACGGTTATTAAGTATGACAACTAGACGACCCGCGCTCTTTAGCCATGATTAATTTGAAAACAACGACACTGCACAAACGTAAGTGGGCTAAAAGGCAAATATCCATACTCAATTCCATAGAAACATTGAATATTTACAAGCACTATTGCATTTTAATTATTAACGTAAACGATTAATTTTTCTTTATTTTGTAGTGATGAATTCGAAAAAAAAATTAAAACGTTCTCCTCCATGTTTCTTCGAGTTACAGAAACAGTAGGCCTCTGTATAACGGTCCGGCTCGTTGCTCGCGTGTGTTTTTTTAGTGTCCTGAAGTGGAAAAGGGTCCTGTAATTAGAATGTTGATAAAAATTGCTTTGCAATTTTATAACAAAAACGAAAAGCAGTCATGAAAAAAGGTGTATAAGTGATAATTGTATTTTGCGGTGCACCTCTTTCCACTTAAAATATCCACAGGGCTAGGTATACAATAACTAGTATTTAACTTAATTGTATTCGTGACTATTTTTCTCTTAATATCAGCATTGTTAAATGTCGATAGATAGATTGACACAGCTGTCAGGTGTTTTTGAATCTACCTCTTTTAGTAAACGGGACTGTCAGTTAAACATAACAATCCATTTTCTTAAATTCTGAAATAATAAACATTACCTTAATTGTTCAGCAGCTATCTAGCATTATAAACCACTTTCCCACACAAGGTCAGATATTTCTTTTTCAAATAATTTACCTAATTTCACTTTGAATCAATTGAGCGGGGCATTCGGTGTGACGGGTTTTGGCAAAGTGAACTTGGTACGGATCCGGGGGGGGGATACTCCCATATTTGGGCTATATCGGGTACGTGCCGCGGAATAGGGTATGGTTTTAGAGGTTCTCGGTCCTTAAATAGGGTATCTTTTTTTACCCTTTTGTTGCTGTGTTCCTGGTGTGGTCCTTAGTTAGGGTAGCTAAATTATATTATCTAATACTGGAGTGTGAAAATGCCCACCTAAACAAATGTTTGAGCCTTAAAAGGGTAGCGGTTTTCGCTTTCTTAGTCCTTAAATAGGGTTAGGGTTCAAGAACTTGGCGGCACACCCCTATCCAAACTTCGCGGGAGTATTCTCCCCTCCCCCCCCCCCCCCCCCCCCCCCGTGGGGTACGGATAAACGAGTGAGATCATGTTCATCTCAGTGCTGATTTGTTGTCTCCCCTAAAGTCTGTTTTTCATGTATCAGATTATCGGAAACACCCTCGAGGGAAAAAAGAGACTCCTGATTCTTCTTATCTTGGTCACCTCTTTATTTTCTACGTTGCGTAATTCGCCATTAGGGGCATATTATTCTCTCGTTGTATTTTAACTTTAATTCTCCTCTGTTCCTTACCGGCCTCGCGCTGCATTTTACCCAATTCGTTTCTAAAATCTATATGACGTTCATCTTCGCTAAAAAGGTGGTAGAAATCAGAGGGATTGTTTTGTGTTGGCCTGCATTATTTTCACGGCTTCACTGACTGATGCCAAAATCAAAAAATTCCGAAATAAATGCACAAAAATTTACAGTTGCGACGAACTTTTACTGATTTGGCTATTTTAACTAATTAGCGCGGCACTTCTTGTGCGGTATGAAACTAGTTAGTAATAAAAAACCAAGTCATACCTTCTGTTGATAACATCACTTGGATTATGTATATTTTATTTTTATCATGATTTTTATATTTTTAAGTACATATAATACTTTTATTCTACGCTTTCAATTTCCATCCCGTCACTTTTAGAATAAATCTACTGGTTGGGTAAAATTTATCTTCTCTTCACAGTCACTTCGAGAACTCACAGAAGCCGCGCTGTCATTTTGTTAACAATAGCGCTCTGTTAGACTTCTGTTTATCTAGAACAGAAAAGATAACGAGTAGCGAACGTAGCCAATCAGAGAACGACATTCGTAATAGATCGCTAGTAGATTTACGCTAAGTAAGATATAACATAGATGTAAAATATTACGGACAATAACATGCGATAAGAGCGGCAAACAGCTGTAATTATTGCAATCCACACGGATAAATCTCATTTGATTTTGTTTCGTTTTTCACTGTCATTATTATTGCCTATCTTGTTTTATTTTATTTTTTTCTTTGGAACGACGTAGCTTCTTGAGAGCTTAGCTCCGTTTCAAAACCTGTTTAACACAATTCACCGGGAAAGGATGGGACAGATCTATTAGCATCAATATTGTGAAATAAAGTTAATTTGAACTGCGGGAATACAGATGTGATCCTCGCAGTTGTAATCACAATTTAAGCAATTGTATAATTTTTTCGTTCTCCAAGCCATAGATAGCCCAGGTTCACTGTGGGTGTGACGTAACATAACATTGGTAAATATACAGAACATATGAGGATAAGTCTAGGTTTGAAAATTTGCTAGAAAATGGAAGTAAAATCGATGAAACTTACCATGTGGCGAGTTGTTGTCCTTATAATACGTACACGAAGTTTTGGGGAAACATAGTCTTCTTCACCTTTCCTTCATATTATACTATGAAGGAAAGGTGAAGAAGACTATGTTTCCCCAAAACTTCGTGTACGTATTAATTAAGGACAACAACAACTCGCCACATGATAAGTCTCATCGAGAAAAGATCAGAAAAAACAGAGATTCACATTGAATAAGCTTACTCTCTTTTTTCCCCTCGAGGGTGTTTCCGATAATCTGATACAACAAAAACACGCTTTTGGGGATGACAACAAATCAGTACTGAGATGCACGTGATCTCACTCGTTTATCCATTCCAAATCGGCTCAGTTTGCCAAAAACTGTCACACACAATGCCCTCGCACTGTATTTTACCCAATTCGTTTCAAAAATTCATATAATGTTCATCTTAGTAAAATAGGCGGTGGATTAGATATATTTTATTTTTATATTTTTACTAAATATTATTCAAATACTTTTATAATTTCTCGCTCTCAATATCTTTCCCGTCACTTTTAGTATAAATCTACTGATCGTTTAAAAATTCATCTATCTCCTCTTTACAGTCACTTCGAGAACGCAAAAAAGCGGCCGTCATTTTGTTAACAATAGCATTCAATGAGGCTTCTGTTTATCCAGAACAGCAACAACTCGCCACATGATAAGCTTAAGTAGCCAATCAAAGAACGGCATTACATCGCTAGTAGATTTATTCTTAGTAAGATACGACATAGAAAAATAACAAAAAAATAGTATATTAAGAGGAGTAAAATACGATAAGAGCGGCAAACAGCTGTAACTACTGTAATCCAAACGGATAAAATGCATTTGATTTTTGTTTTGTATTTTTACTGTCATTATTATTGCTTATCGTGTTTTATTTTGTTTTTGTTTTTTGTTTTTTAGCGACGTAGCTTGTTGAGAGCTTAGCTCCGTCTCAAAACCTGTTAATACAATTGACCTTAAGGGAAAGGATGGAGCAGATCTAGTTAATTTGAACTGTGGGAATTTTGATGAAATGGCGATGTGATCATCGCAGTTGTAATCACAATTTAAGGCGATTCGTCAGCAATTAATTTACCGATGAATTTTTTTGAAACTTACCCTGGATGTTCTCTACTAAGCACTGTTTCGGAAAAAACTGAATTAAAAATGATAGGTCACCTTGCTCGCTTAAGGCGGGGGTCCACCTGAAAGCCGTATTTTGGCTGGGTATTATGTTCTTAATGCAAATATCTCACTTACGTTTCAAGCGATCAAGAATTGCTCCACTCATTACACATACCTATGTTTTGGGTTGTTTTGTAAATTTTTTGGTGATTTTTAGGTATATTTGGAGATAAATAGTTTTTCTCAAAGGATTAGTAAAATTTATAGAAATAGGAAATTTTGAAGATTTGGTGTTGTTTTAATATTAGAGTTTGGAGTGAAAAATTGGTAGATACACTCCAAACAGTTGCCCAACAACCTGGGGTGCCATTGTGCGGTCGGGCAACTGTCTGGTGGTGTTCCAAAACCTTTTTTTTTCCCTTTCAATCTCTCTTTAAACTTACCAAAATTTCACTTAAATTCAGGTAGACCCCCGCCTTAAGAGAAGTGATGAACCAATCTTACCACTATTTACGCCTCTTCTGCTGCTAATCACGTGTGTTATTCATCGGTTCACGTTTCTTTTTGCGGTAGCTGGATGTATAGTTTATGAAACTAACACTTGGAAAAAAAAAACTTGACAGATATTAAGTGGCGAGCATATGGAACATGATTATTCATTCAAAATATTCCCCCGTTTGTGATTGGTTGAAACCACACGCGTAATTCACCATAACCAGCTGCTGTTCACCAAATTTGGAAAGAATCTTCGTCATATTGAATCAATGACGTCAAAAGTGCAGCCCGCTGAAAATTATTGAACCAATGACGTCAAAAGTGCAGTCCGCTGCAAATTATTGAACCGCTGACCGAGAAAACCTGGGGACGAGATTGTGTTATTTTTGGTGAGCGGAAAAACAAAGAGCGAAATGGCGAAACTCCTTTAAGAACGGGGAAATATTTTGAATGAATAATAAAGCAATTATTGAATTCGGCTTTCGTAGGATATGAAGAATTCTGCAGATCTCGGAGAGAATTATCCACCTCGGCCTTCGGCCTCTGTGGACAACACCCTCCTTGATCTGCAGAATTCTTCATATCCTATTCCGCCTCATTCAACAATTGCTAAATATCATATGAGATTTGTCGAAAAAAAAAAACATTGAAAACGACGTGGTCGTAAAGCGTTCATATAGTCGTTGTTTTCGTGCCCATAATTTGCATCCCAAAGTAACCGTTTTTTGCATGCTTTCACCTATATCTTTTTTTCAGTCCGATATCATAAATTCTTTTTTTTTTTTTTTTTAATTAAAGAGGATAATATATGTACACCATTACTATGCAATAAAAATTATAGGTTACCATGCTGGTTTAAAAGAAAAGGAGCACGGCTGTAAATAGATTTTTGATTAAAAAAAATCGCTTTGCAATTTTATATGAAATTGAAAAGCAGTCATGAAAAATGGTGTATAATTGATAATTTTGTGCACTTCTTTCCACTTAAAATACTCTCAGGGCTAGGTAGACAATAACTGGTATTTAAATAGTTTTCGTGACTATTTTTCATCCAATGTCAGCATTGTTAAATGTCCGGCGATAGATGGAGTGGTACAGCTGTCAGGTGTTGTTCAATCTACGTCTTTTAGTAAACTGGATTGTCAGTTAAATTGTCTCGTCACAATCCATTTTCTAAAATTCTGAAATACTAAACATTACGATAATTGTTCAACAGCTATGTAGCATTGCGCCATTTTCACTAACAAGGTCAGGTTTTTTTCTTTTTTTCAAATAATTCACGTAGTTACACTCTGAATTGGCCTGAAAGGAACAGACGACAAAAAAAGTTAATACAACGAGAGAGTATGCCCCTTATTACGAATTACGCAACGTAGGAAACGAAAAGAAAGAAAAGATCAGAAGAATAGAGAGATTCGCATTGAAGTAAGTTGAGTCTCCTTTTTCCCTCGAGGGTGCTTCCGATAATTTGGTACAAGAAAAACAGGCTTTTGGGGATAGCAAAATTTTAGCACTGAGATGCACGTGATCTCACTCGTTTATCCATATCAAGTCGGCTTTACCAAAAACTGTCACACAGAATGCCCTCACACTGTATTTTACCCAATTCGCTTCAAAAATTCATATGATGTTCATCTTAGTAAAATAGGCGGTGGATTAGATATATTTTATTTTTATATTTTTAAGTATATATTAATCGAATACTTTTATAATTTCTCGCTTTCAATATCCATCCCGTCACTTGTAGTATAAATCTACCGGTCGTTCAAAAATTCATACTGATTGTTCAAAAATTCATCTACCTCCTCTTTACAGTCACTTCGAGAACACAAAAAGGCGGCCGTCATTTTGTTAACAATAGCATTCAATGAGGCTTCTGTTTATCCAGAACAGCAAAGATAACGAGTAGCTAAAGAAGCCAGTCAAAGAACGACATTACATCGCCCGTAGATTTATTCTAAGTAAGATACGACATAGAAAAATAATAAAAAATAATATATTACGAGGAGTAAAATACGATAAGAGCGGCAAACAGCTGTAACTACTGTAATCCAAACGGATAAAATTCATTTGATTTTTGTTTCGTATTTTTACTGTCATTATTATTGCTTATCGTGTTTTATTTTGTTTTTGTTTTTTGTTTTTTAGCGACGTAGCTTGTTGAGAGCTTAGCTCCGTTTCAAAACCTGTTTAATACAATTGACCTTAGGGAAAGGATGGGGCAGATCTATTAGCATCAATATCGTGAAGTTAATTTGAACCGTGGGAATTCTGATGAAAGGGAGATGTGATTATCGCAGTTGTAATCAAAATTTAAGGCGATTCGTCAGTAATAAAAGTTACCGATGAATATTTTTTAAACTTACCCTGGATGTTCTCTACTAAGCACTGTTCCGAAAAAAAAAACTGAATTAAAAGTGGTAGTTCACCTTGCTCGCTTAAGAGAAGAGATGAACCAATCTTACCCCTATTTACGCCTCTTCTGCTGCTAATCACGTGCGTTATTCATCGGTTCACGTTTCTTTTTGCGGTACCTGGATGTATAGTTTATTAAACTAACACTTGGAAAAAAAAACTTGACAGATATTAAGTGTCAGTCATATGGAACAATATCATATAACATTTATTGAAAAACAAATAACATGAACACGATGTGGACGTAAAGCGTTCATGTAGTTGTTGTTTTCGCGGCCATAATTTACATCTTAAAGTAACCGGGGTTTTTTTTTTTTTTTTTGCACGCTTTCACCTTTATCTTTTTTTAAGTCTGATAAATCCTTTTTTTTATTAACCTTTTATTTTAAGAGGTACCTTGAGTGACAGAGGTTTTTCTTGCGCGGTTTCCGGTGTCGGTCATGTCTCTACCCGCGTGGCTTCGTAGCTCGTACAGTGCCAGCGGCCTTCGGCCGCCATTTCTGTTCGCCGAGCGCGAGAAAAACCTCTGCGACAAAGGGTATTAAAGAGGATAATATGAACACCATTATTACGCAATGAAAAATATAGGTCACCATGCTCGTTTTAAAAAACGAGCAGTTATTTCGCTATCGAGCTTAGCTTGAGGGAAATTTCTTTTGTTGTGTAAGCGCTATCCAGCTTAGCTTGGGGAAAATTTCTTTCGTGGTGTACGTGTACGCGCTTATTTGCGCGCGCTAATGGCGCGAAAAATCGTGCACAGTAGGAATGCACCGAATGCAATACTAATCTTGCCTCGTGGCACATGGAGCCTGATAACTGCAATTAAGCCCGGAGTACGTTTCTTTTGTGAAATTCCTGAAATGGAAAAGGGTCCTCATATCAGCATTGTTAAAAGTCAATAAATAGAGTGACACAGCTGGCAGGTGTTGTTGAATCAGTACGCCTTTTAGTAAACAATCCATCTATCTCCTTTTCACAGTCACTTGGAAATTCACAAAGAAGTGGCCGTCATTTTATTAACAATAGCATTCAATGTGGCTTCTGATTATCTAGAACAACAAAGACAACGAGTAGCTAACGTAGCCAATCAAGAAACGACATTCGTAATAGATCGCTTGTAGATTTATGCTAAGTAAGATACGGACATACATGTAAAATAATACGGGCAATGAAATGCGATAAGAGTGGCAAACAGCTGTATTTATTGCAATCCACACGGATAAAACTTATTGGATTTTTGTTCTGTTTTTACTGTCGTTATTATTGCTTATCCTGTCGTATTTATTATTTTTTTTTTTTGGAACGATGTAGCTTTTTGAGAGCTTAGCTCCGTTTCAAAACCTGTTAATATAATCGACCTTAGGGAAAGGATGGGGCAGATCTATTAACATCAATGTTGTGAAATAAAGTTGATTTGAACTGCGGGAATACAGAAGAAATGGAGATGTGATCATCGCAGTTGTAATCACTTTAAATTTAAGATGATGTTCTCTACCCAGCACTGTCTGGAAAAAAAAAATAAAAAATTGATAGGTCACCTCGCTCGCTTAAGAGAATTGATGGACCAATCTTACCCCATTTGTGCCTGTAGTGGTGCTAATCACGCGTGTTATTCATCGGTTTCATCGGTTCACATTCTCTTTTGCCGTAGCTGGATGTATAGTTTATTAAATTAATATTTGGGGAAAAAACTTGATAGGTAGAAAGCGTCGAGCATATGAAGCAATATCCTAGAAAATTTGTCGAAAATCACCATTCAAAACGACCTGGACGTAAGGCGTTCATATAGTCGTTTTTTCGCAACCATAATTTGCATCCCAAAGTGACAGTTTTGTGCACTCTTTCACCTGTTTCTTTTTTTTTTCTTTCCGATAATTTTTTTTAATTAAAGAGGATAATAAGTACACCATTATTTTGCAATAAAAATATAGGTCACCATGCTCGTTTAAAAAAAACGAACATTTATTTCGCTATCGAGGTAAGCTTGAGGAAATTTTTTTCGTTGTGTACGTGCACGCGCTCATTTGCCCACGCTAACGACGCTAAAATCATGCCGTAGGGATGCGCAATGCAATACTACAATTGCGTAATTTGTCGTTCTCCGAATGTACCTTTCTATGATTGCAAATCAAACCCGGAAAATGTTTTCTTTTTAATGTCCTGAAGTGGAAAAAAGTTCTGTAAATAGAAATTTGATAAAAATTGTTTTGCAATTTTATAAGAAAAACGAAAAGCAGTCATAAAAAAGGAATATAATTGATAATTTCGTGCATCTCTTTCCACTTAAAATGCCCTCAGAACTAGGTATACAATAACTGGTATTTAACATGTATTCGTGACTATTGGATTATATATGTAATATTTTTAGATTTGCAGAGTTGGATTATATGTTCGAAGACATTTATTGCTTCTCAGAGTTTCATGCTCCTTGCGGAGCAATCTATATATTTTATATTGAAAAGAAAACCTCATTGACATTTCCTTTCTACACACATAAACATACGTTACTGTACGCTACTGTACGCTACTGTACGCTACTGTAGCTGTCGTAGCGTATGTTTATGTGTGTAGAAAGTAAATGTTAATGAGGTTTTTTCTTTTCAATATGATGATGAGTAATACTTTCTTAGCTTCGGCAATCAGAATTTCGCAAAGATTTTATATATTTGTTATATTTTTTTATGTATATACTATTCAAATCTTTTATTCTTCGCTCTCAATTTCCATCCTGTCACTTTTAGTTTAAATCTACTAGTCCTTTTCATCTATCTCCTCTTCACAGTCACTTCGATAACGCCGCAAAGAAGCGGCTCGCCGCGTCATTTTGTTAATAACAGCACTTTGTGAGGCTTCTGTTTATCAAGAAAAGCAAAGATAACGAGGAGCTAAAGTAGAAAATCAGAGAATGGCATTCATGATAGATCGCTAGTAGATTTACGCTCAGTAAGATACGACAGAGATGTAAAATATATATTACGGGCCATAAAATGCGTTAAGAATGGCGAACAGCTGAAATAACATGTAACCCAAACGGATAAAACTCATTTTATAGCTCCGTTTTAAAACCTGTTTAATACAACTGACCTTGGGGAAAGAATGGATGGAGCAGATCTTTTACCATCAGTATTGTTAAAGGGTTTTACTAACATAATTTTTGACACATTTTCCTAAATAAGAACGACATAACGGTCCGGGGGGAGGGGTACTCCCGCGAATTTTGGATAGGGGTGTGCCGCGAAGGTTCTCGAACCCTAACTCTATTTAAGGACTAAGAAAGCGAAAATTGCTACCCTTGTTAAGGCCCAAACACGAAAAATGACACCCTATTCAAGGCTATTAAACCTCTGTTGCAAAATCATTTTGTTAATACTTAAAGGATAGATCAAGTTTAAACAAAAACATTGGTATGGGCGGGCGTTTTCACACTCCAGTATTAGATAATACAATTTAGCTACCCTATCTAAGGACCACACCAGGAACACAGTTACAAAAGGGTAAAAAAGATACCCTATTTGAGGACTGAGAACCTCAAAAACCATATCTATTCCGCGACACGTACCTATATAGCCCAAATATGGGAGTACCCCCCCCCCCCCTTCCCCGGGCATAACAGCTTGTAGCTAGTTTTAAATGAACATCAGAAGATAACTTTCAGCGCAAATGATCGGAAGTAAAATGGAATTTAACTGAAAGAATATAGATGAATGCTAAATTTCAAAATCTGGTATTGTAGAACGCAATAATTTATAACCTCGAGGAAGTTTTTGCCGGGAGATCGATAAAATTTATCTGTTCAGTTTGTTTTTTGTTTTTTTGTTTTTTTTTTGGCTGAAGATTGAACCTCACTTTTTAGAAATAACCAAAATACCTTTTGACGCTTGTAACGAATTCTCCCCCCCCCCCTTTTTTACCCGTACTCTGTCCCCTTCACCTTTCTTCCTGCTCTCTTTCTTCCTGTTCTCTTTCTTCCTGGGGCACGAAGGAGGGGCGGAGACGGTGGTTTACAATGTCTACATGCGCTTAGTCATCCATGACTTCTTAAATATCTTAAAGTTTTCATTCTTTGGGCAAGTGCAAGTAGAGAAGAATGGAAAGAAAAAGACGCGTGAGACATTTACTTCCCTCGGGTCGTTCAAACGCGAAATCAGCAAAGCTCTATAAGGCACGGCATTCACAGAAAGCAGCTTTTTAATGTAGTGTAGTTTATAGTTATAGTTGAGTAGTTTTAGTTTTTATCTCTCTGTAAATAGCTGATGAATTTCCCGGGATTAAAAAGTTTCATTCATTCCGTCATCAACGGCCCCTCGGTGCTTATCTGTCAACAGCGATGTTAAATTCTGTCGTGGTGCAAACGAGAGCCAATACGTTTTTGCAGAAATTCATGGGGGTCATTCGAAGGCGCAATTCAAAGACGGCAAAGAACAATGCACCATGCTCAAAGAACACGACAGGGATATACGAATCCGCCGTTTCTGAACACGCCCTCGAGACCAGCCAATATCCGATTTTGAACGAAGTCAAGTTCATCGATCGAGATCCTCACTGGACCACACGCCGGGTCAAGGAAGCTATCCACATACGACTTAACCATAATAACATCAACAGGGAGTGTTGAAATTTCCGAAGCATGGATGCCCTCGATCAAAAAACACAACAACAGGAAAACGGTGAAACAGGGGACCGCTGAGGGAACAGCTACTCGCAACAATGGAACAATGGGAGGATCGAATTGCACCAATCACAGCCGACTTTCGTGATAGAAATGGGTGCATCGACCTCATTGCCTGAAGAAGAGTGGAAACGTCCAAACTTCGCGATCTGTATCGCAAAAGGCTACATTGTAAGGTCTTGACAAGCGATAATACACTTTATTATTGCATTTACTACGATGAAAAAAATAATCTTTTTCTCAACATGTTTACGTTTGTTATCTTTGCGAAATCATGCTTAAGGGGGGAGAAACTTAACTACAAGTCTGTTGCTAAGAAGATCTCAAAACCTCCTTTTTTTGCTCCTGAAGTCCAGTGTTTGTTCGATTCACGTTTCCTTTAAATGTTTCGAGCCACGCGCATATTTGGTATGTCACGTAACCACAATAGAAAAACGTCTAAAAACTCGGACCTAAGTGCTTTTATAGCCTCTTAAAGATCTATAATTTTCGAGATATTGTACATTTCCTCAAACGCATGCTACAAGTTGTAGATAATAACGTGTTTTGGCAAAACGTATTGTTATATTTCGAAAACGATCCACTCAGTCCTAGTTTGAGGGAAGTTAAGTATTTTCCTTGTTTGGGCAGTGTAAAGGAGAAGCAAGGAGAAACAGACGGTACTGACAAGGCACGGACAGCATTTGATATGTTGAAAAAGGTCTGGAACTCCAGAGAAATTGATGCATCTATCAAAAATTATCTCAAACATTGCGCCAGATTTGTTGATGAAGCCTGAAAATCAGTTTCGGGCGATTTGCATGTGCCGGTGATCGAAATAAATTTGAATAACATTACAGTGTACCAAAATTAGCGTCTATTAACCGTAAATTTTTCAAAAGTTAATCACGTGGTCAATCTAAGAGGGGAAAAAAACAAATTACAATCCTCTTTATTGAGGAAAAAAGTTTCTCTTCGCTTAATCTTGTTTTCCGAGTCAAGGCAGCTGGCCAAGTTCCATGATCGTTTTACGAATACCAAAATATACCACACGTTATTGTCTCTCAACGGGGTACCATTTTCGAGCCGCGGAAGAGACTTACACCGCACAATGAAATAAATAGAGATTGCCGTGTGGGCTTTCAGAAAATTTTAGTTTTGACCTGAAATTTAATGTACCAGTGGGCTTTTGATGGTATTGAAATTAGCTAAAATTAGCCCTTTCGCTAACGAGTTCTGATGAAGGTACTGTATCGGCCTAAAATATTGCAATACTTAGAGCTTTTGTTATTCTGCTTTAACAACATCAAGACATGCACTATGAGCTACCCAAAGTATATTGATAGATACCATCGCGTTGATCTATGCGAGCGAAAACAAAAATGCACAATTTTCGCCCATTTTCGGCATGGGGTTGCAGCTAAAATGGCGATTCTCGATTTCGAGAAAATTAAATCGCTTTAGGACCTTTGAAAACAACTCAGTATAGAGATTATTTGGGCAAAATATAAAGAAATCTGAAATTTCGCGATCGTCATCTCATTCTCGGTATTTAAAAGAATTGGTTGTTAAACTGTTAATAAAATAAAAATAATTCACTAATAAAAATCAACCATTACTTTAATAAAATCAATCACTAATACAAGAAAATTCAATCACTAATGTACTAAAAATCAACCGCTAATGAAACATTAAGCACTAATGTAATAAAAATCAACAGCTAAAGTAATGAATAAAGTAATGCTAAGCACTTATGTAATAAAAATTAACTTCTACTGGATTAAAAATCAACCACTAATTAAACACAAATCAACAAGTAATAAAATACTACCCACCAACTTTACTGGAGGAGCTTCTATGGGCCAAAGGAAATTGAGCGGAATTTGCTTAGAAAATTTTGTAACCCATCGGCCTTAAAAAAAAAATTGTTGTCACGTGATTGCCAGCCCGTTCGTCCGTCGGTACACAAGCCCCTTCATGTGATATGTTTACCTAGTTCCCAGGCCTCAATTTCGTCGCGGTCAATCGTTTTAGGTCACGCGGTCCGGGACGAAAAGTGTGACCTGGGCAAAAACCCGAAAATTGAGACAATTTGCCTCAATTTTTCACCGAGCCGATTTCATCTCGCGAAAGGGTACTCTCTGAGCATTTCTGGGAGAGTGACCGCCATAGAAAAGCAATTTAATGCCTTCGCTTTTTGTTTAATGTTAACTGGTCAAGTTTGTCGACTGTCATATGCATTAAAATTTTCCTCTTTTTTTCTAATACGCTCTGGATAGATCTGTGCAACCGTACAAGAACGAGATTTAAATAGATTTGGCTACATGCAAAGCTTAAAAGGCGGTTTGAAAAGATGTACGAACATCATTTAAGCAGAAATTCTAAACCTTGGAAGTGTGTTTTAAGTGCATTTTTCAATTCAAATCCGACATTTTTCTTACAGTGATTAAAGTTCGTTGCAACCCGATTAAAGTTTAATTAAATCTTATCTTGTGGGCAAGCAAGTCAATGTATAGGAAGAGGTCGTTGTTGCATATCCTCTCTCATGTCTCTACAGACGTCGGCACAATAGCATTTATAAGGAACTTCGTTTCTTCGTTAAAGTGGTACTATGATCAAAACATCAGTTCCTTTTTTTCTTCATATTTTGAAAGCGTGTTCGCCTATCACCTAACTGGCAAAATTTTGAGCTTTGAATTTTATCCGAAGGTTGTTTATTTTGAGTGTAAGTTTTGGGTTTTACGGTCCGCCATCACTCACGTTCAAAACTGAGCGATAGAACATCAGAGGGCTGGATCTAGTGAAAATGACGTCATTTACTCACTAGCTTAAAGCGGCCTTCACACGGCAAACTTTAGTTGGCAAACTCGTGTTGGAAAACTTCAAAAAGTTGGCAAACTCGTTCCTTCACACGTCAAAATCGTGGTAAATAACAAACACGGCAATTTCCAACATGCAGTTTCAATCACCTACAACAGTGAAACAGAGGATAAGAAGAGAAGAACCAGAAAGCGGTGGAGAATTAGAAAGGTTTGGACGAAACCAAGATTGTCCGCGCGCTCCTCCGTTTTGTTTTGTTTTTTTTTTTGTTTTTAATATCTTTTTAGGCTATAGATGAAACGTCCCGAACAGCCGGAGAATTGTGAACCGCTTTGATATTAAATTTAAAAAGTGTTGACTCGCGACCCCATTTTGTGAAGTGTCACGCAAATAAATCACCTGAATAGAGCTCGTTTTGATTGGTTGAAAGTTAGATACGAGTTTACCAACACGAAAAAGTTGGCGAAAAAGTTGGCGAGAATAGAGGCAAGTTCTATTTGTCGCCAACAGTTTGCCAACTTGTTTGCCGACTGTTTTTGTGCCGTTCACACACATCAACTTGAGTTTGCCAACACGAGTTTGCCAACTTTAGTTTGCCGTGTGAAGGCCGCTTAAGATTTCAGCGTGCAAACGCAATTTATTATGTATGCAAAAAAACTCCCGTGCTGCATATTGATTCAGCCGCGTACACACACATTGCATTCTTAAACTAGTGAGTCTTTGACGTCATTTTCTCCTCGACCCAGCTCTCTGAAGATTTTAAAGTTAGTAATGGCGGACCAATAAATAAGAAAATTCCAGCTAAAATAAACAGGTGTCTTTTTAAAATCAGAACTTAGTACTTGGGTCAGTCAGTGTTTAGTTAACATAGTTTTGAAATCCAAAGAAAACTAAGAATTGTTTTTTGGTCGCAGTACCACTTTAAGGTGAAAATAAATTGGAACATTCCTTCGCCAGTTAAGGAAAGCAGTCTAACAGATATCGAGACATTTTTATGCGAAAGTTTGTGCAATTACGCGAACCCTAAGAAATCAGAAAGCTGTATAGAGTAGGCTAGGGAACTTCAAGCTGGAACAGCACAGAAATTAACTTAAGTGAGAAGCTATTGCAAATTCGGCGAAAAAAAAAACATTATAAATTTCTACAGGACAGGACAACCTTTGTAACGCTTTTTTTCGATCCACAATTTTTGTATCTTACTATGATTTTATTTACATTAGTATTGCAGAATTGTCTCTAGGGGCTAGTAAAGTTTCTGGTGAATTAGATGTCTTAGAAACAGCTTAAGTTAGACAAAATGTAATCCGGTATATATTTTCATTTCGTTCTTCCTCAGCGGTATGCAAAGCATACAATAAAAATATAAAAATTTAAATGTACATAACACTGAGAAAATAGGAAATCTTTTCCTTTGCCCTCGTAAACTTAAAGATCAAGAGAATCCCCTGAAGCTGTAAGGAAATCTCACCTGTTCTTTTAGTATTTCCTCGTCGCTTGTCGTAGTCTCCAAAGGGCTGTCTCCGGCAAATATCTCCTTCGAGTTAAATCACCAAATTATTAATCACCTCACGTAAAAGAAAAAAAATTAATATAAACTCTGAGATATATAAGCAGATGACAGAGGCTATCAAATTTATATGGTTGTTGTTTATCACTGTTTGCAACCAAGATTGGCTATTTTCGAGGCGGGACTCTTTTGCAATTTTCAATTAAGGGCTAAAACGAAAAGAGGAAAGCAGTTTAAAACATGACCTTTTGCATTTTTATCAATATTGCGGCAGCTTCAAAATACTACGTAACAATAATGACTCCGAGATTGTATTTTCACATTGTCAAGTTAGAATAGACCCACAGTTGGACGTGAGTCATCATGATGCCTTCAAGGAACTTTATCTTCTTTAATTGAAACCACAACCGAGAAAGGTTTTAGGACGGACTATTCTCTGGATAATTTCCCTAAATATCGTGTTGGGAACAAGATTGAACGGATATCATAAAGGCCGGAATGATTTTAAAGGCTCGTGGTTAGCAAGTCGCCTACGTTGCAGCCGGACGTGTCACGGCGGTTTAGACCGTCTGCGGCGCAGGCTGTTAGTAGGATTAGCCTCTAAAAGATGTTGCCATATAATGAAGTTTACGAGAAAATCTCAAACTTCGGTCTTGCAGCTGTATTAAGGCAAAAAGATCTAACGTTTCTTGTAAAAAAATTCACTCTCGTTTGAAAGCCGTAGTAATATTAAAGTTAATGTTTAGTTTATCAGGGTACTCCTTCAGCTACAATACATTAAGAATATTCAAATAATATCAAAGTGCAATTAATTAAATGCATCGCGGCACGGCAATATCTCTGTTGGCTAGTAAAAAATATTGTCGCTTCATAACTCATTAGGTGAATCAAGTCAAGAACCTGATTCGGAAGAATCGGTGGTAAAAGTAGTAATGCTTATTGATCGTCGCACGTAAAATGGCAACGATTCCAGAGCTTGATAACTCTATCACAAAAAAAAATTATAATGATATACTGATCTTAGACGACGATGCAATAAGACTGCTTGTTCGTGAAGGTGTATTCATAACTATATTGTGACCGAGCATAGTTCACAAAGTCGTTAATGATTTTAAAAAGTTTGGCTTTTATGTCTCCACGCATTCTACATTCCAGAAAAGCTGTTAACCTGCGAGGTTGCAACTGTTGCGATGCCCGTATCATCTATATTGTATCATCAGTTTTAGTGAGTTGTCTTTGAAGATAAGAATGTTAAGTCCAGACCTTCTATCATGTTTCAATTGCATTGAAAATGAGACAGTAAGTACGTACGTGTTTTCATTCGAGTAAATTAATTTTCTTGAAAATAAGAAAATGAGTTCATACCTTCTTTTATTCTAGTAACTTATCTTTGAAGAGAAGCAAGTAGACCGTTGTCTCCGATGATTATTATAAATTGTCGTTTGCTGTGCCCGGCGCGTTTTTTTA